>JADRCD010227312.1:16720-32500 GCA_019843815.1 Montemys delectorum
ACAGAGAGGGAGAGAGAGAGAGAGAGAGAGAGAGAGAGAGAGAGAGAGAGAGAGAGAGAGAGAGAGAACAAACTCTCCTGAGTACTGGAATTTCAGGCATGCACCACCTGAAGTCTACCTCCCATCTACATCACTATAGCCCTGCAAGGGAGGAGTCTTGGACTGCATTGCAGAAAGGACTCAGGGCCTTCTAGCCCATCTTCAAGTCCACACAGTAGAGCCACAACCCAGCCCTGGAACAATTAGGGACATGCCCCTTCTTTGACCTCATCCTGGGGTTCCAGATTAGGACTTTTATGACTCCCCCTATCTTAGTGACCTGAGCAGCTGCCTTCCTATCTCTGCACTTCTTACTGGTCTGAAAATTGAGGACCAGCTTGGAAGACACTCCACCCCTCAAACTCCAGTTCTCCCTGAAACTGTGGCCAGGAAACCAGTCCCTCCTCCTCTTCCCAGATCACGACTCAGAGGTCACCGAAGGTGATGGAGCCTGGCGCCCCTGCACTCCTGCAAAGGCCAGTAGAGTCCAGTTACTGATTCAGGCAGGGAGTGGGATAATGCCCAGGGGTCTTAATAGATGGACACTCTGGTCCCGCCAACAGGCAAAGACATATGCAGGGAACTCTCTGGTCCTCAGATCTCATTAAGCCAAAGACTTAAATAACTACTGAGAGCTAAACTTGGGAGGGTAGGGCTTCTGCTGCCTTCTCCTTCCTGTCCTGGCTCATTAGAGTGTCATAGAGCAGTACCCCAGATTGGAAAAACAGTCCTTTCTATCCCTGGTTGGGATCCGGTGGACCCTAGCTACAGATCATCTCGCAGAATGTGCCAGAGAGCCCAGCTTGGGGGACACTCTTTGGCTTTTCTGCAAACCAGAGGTGTGTGGGTGTGTGATGGGTGTTCTAGCCCAAGGTCTCTCTACCCCCAGATACCTTCTGCCAGCCCCAAACAAACGGGTACCTAATTACTCAGTCATCCTATCCCTGTTTGGCTGAGCAGCTAAGCCCAAACATCTGGCTCCAGGGCCCACAGCCAGGATGGGTAGCCAACCCCACCCGCTGCTGGCCCTGACCCTCGACGCCTCCCTCAGGACAGCTGAGCTCTGTGTCTCCTTGCCAGCTTGCAACAAGCCCAGGACAGTAGCTGCATAGGACTAGCAAGTTCAACGGGTGTAGATAAACTACAAACTCGAGCTCCATTAAACACACACACAGACACACACATATCATTGCATATACCACACATATACACACACACACATCAAAACTTACATCATGGGCTGGTGAGATGGTTCAATGGGTAAGAGCACTGACTGCTCTTCCGAAAGGTTCAAATCCCAGCAACTACATGGTGGTTCACAACCACCCGTAATGGGATCTGACGCCCTCTTCTGGTGTGTCTGAAGACAGCTACAGTGTACTTATGTATAATAATAAATAAATCTCTGGGCCAGAGCGAGCAGGGACTGAGCGAGCAGGGCAGAACAGAGTGAACAGGATTGGCTGGAGCGAGCAGAGGTCCTAAAAATTCAATTCTCAACAACCACATGAAGGCTCACAACCATCTATACAGCTACAGTGTGCTCACATACATTAAATAAATAAATAAATCTTTAAAAAACCATACATCACACACATCAAAACACACCACACACACAGTAGGAGCAAAGACCATATCTTCAATCAGATAAAGCAAGACATGTGTCTGTCACGATCCACCTGGGATATGACTATTGACAGAGAAAACTCTAAAGAACGGATTGGATAAATCATGGTGCTAGGAAGCCTATCCATCCAGAACACTGGATCCGTATTGCAGCACCACACCCTGAACTGCAACAAGAAACACCCAGGATCGACTCCTCAGAGGTCGGTCAGGAACCCACTTCCAAGACCTATTCAAAACCCCCACATCTTGGCACAGGTAGTTAAAACTTGTTACCTGGGGCTGAGGATGTAGCTCAGTTGGTAGAGTGCTTGCTAGCATGCCCAAGGCCCTGGGTTTGATCCCCCACACCGTATAAAGTGGGTTTAGTGGGTGTGTGCCTTTAATCTCAGGCCTGGGGAGACAGAGGAAGGAAGGTTAAAATCGAAGGTCATTCTTGGCTGCATAGGAAGTTTGAAGTCAGCCTGGCCTAGAAGAGGCTGTCCCCAAAATAAACCAAACAAGCAAACAAACAAACAAAACTTAAAAAGAAACAAAAACCTTACCTGTGAGAAGGGCCACTGGGCTTTTTGTCTCTCTGTACTAGGCAATTTGGCTGTGAGTTTTGACCCTCTTTCCTTCAAGAGGGCATAGGTAGTGGGGCAGTTGTTGTTAAAAAAAAAGTTACTGGTAGGTGGCATACACTTTTAATGCCAGCACTCAGATGCCAGAACTAGGTAGATCTCCTAGGCCTACATAGTAAGACCTTGTCTCAAGGGGGGAGCAGCAGAGAGACAGAGATGGAGAGACAGAGAGAAAACAAAGAAAACCTGACCTTGAACCCACAGAGGCCCTCTTGGCCAGCTTGTGTGTGTTTTTTGTTTGTTTGTTTGTTTTGTTTTGTTTTGTTTTTCGAGACAGGATTTCTCTGTGTAGCCCTGGCTATCCTGGAACTCACTCTGTAGACCAGGCTGGCCTCGAACTCAGAAATCCGCCTGCCTCTGCCTCCCAAGTGCTGGGATTAGAGGCGTGGCCACCACTGCACAGCCAATTTTTAATTTTAAAGATAATCATTATATGTTCATGCCACCGCATGCCTGTAGAGACAGAGGGCAACTTGCTGCAGAAGTTGGTTCTGTCCTGTTGACAGATTAAAGGCGTGCGCCACCACCACCCGGCAGCTTGTATGTGTTTTGCCTGCATGTACATCTGTATTCTGTGGGTGTGCCTGCTGCCAGAAGAAGGAAGGCATGAGATACCCTGGAACAGGAGTTACGGGTGGTTGTGAGCGGCCACATGGGTTCTGAACCTGGGTCCTCTGCAAGGTCAGCAAATGTTGCTAACTGCTGGGCCACTTCTCCAGCCTCCTGGCCCAGAGCATGTTAAGATAACTGCAGTCCTGACGGTGATCTAACCTAAGCACGTGTCCTGCCCACACCATCCCCAGAGATGGAAATCCATGGCTCTTAGCAGTCATTGTTGCCCCAGGACCTCAGCTGTTACCTCACCAGCTCCTTTCTGACTACAGGCTGTCTGTTCTAGATATTTCCTGTGGATGCATTTGCCACCTGTGGTCCCCTGTAGCTGCTTCTTTGACAGTTCAAAAGGTGCCTCTGTGACGCTCCGGATGATGTGTGCCCCATTCATTCCTCTACCGGACCCGGTAGTACTGAGAGTATCCCATGCACAGATGAGCCACACAGTGTTCACGCAATGGTTCGTCGGACGTTTGCGTTGTTTTCACTCTCTGGTAACAGGGCTGTGACCATGTGTGTGCAAAGAAGTGAGCAGCCAGCAGTCCATGCCTGGTACCTTCAATCATTTCCCACTTTTATTTTATATAAAAAAGCTGAGTTTCCTCCCTGTATATAATGAATCGTGGTCGTTTTATTCCGTTTTCCTCCTTCATGTCCCTCCCCTTCTGCCGGAGCCTTTCTTCCCGGCTGGTTTTCTTAGTTTCACGTTTGTTTTTAATGTTCTCACTGAGTTTAATCGTGGCTGCTTGCAATGCTGAAGAAGATGACACTTCCCCCTCCCCCCCCTCAACAATTAACTACCAGGAGCCATTCTGAGGGGAGTGGGGGGCTCAAGAGCCCCTCTCCACTGTCCATCCACGATGGGCCCAACCTGATGCAGATAAGCACTCCTGAGTGCGGTGTGGCAGCCACGTCATAGCTGGACATCCAGAAAGCTGAGTCACATCACCTCTGGACAGCAGTGTCTCCTAGCACTTCTCCCCATCCTCCCATTCTTACCATCTTTCTTTCAAGTTGGACAGGGTGATTAAGATGTCCAACTGAGGACTGCACACTCAGGCCCTTGTTCTCAGTCAGCATTTTGACCAGTTGGGCTTCTCTGTTAACTACTGTCCACTGCCAAAATCCACCTGACCCCCCCCCCCCAACCACACACACACACAAACACCCACACACACACACACACACACACACACACACACACACACCACAAGGTTTCTCTGTGTAGCCCTAGCTGTCCTGGATCATTCTGTAAATCAGGCTGGCTTTGAACTCAGATCTATCGGCCTCTGCCTCCTGAGTGCTGGGATTAAAGGCATGCCCTGCCACCACCTGGTTTACTTGTTTTTGTTTTTGTTTTTGTTTTTGTTTGGGAGGGCTTCTGCGGGTTTTATTTTTGCACGTAAACCACTGGGGGAGTCTTGACCTTCAGCAACCTAGAGATGACACTGGAGTTCTGAGAGTTCCAGACACTAGCTGGGAAGTCCAGTGACAGAAACAATGATTCAGACCAATCACCTGATCACAAAGCTGGGTCTCCAGCAGGATTCCTTGGTGGTCAAGTGTGAATGTCTAAGGAAGCAGTGACATGGGAGGGACAAGCACTGGGCCATCCTTGAGCCACCTGGATGACATCAGGGACAGAGGACCTAAGCAGCTGGTGGCTCCAGGAATCTCCAGTCCATGTTTTACTTGGCCAGGGGGTTCCTGAAGGACCTGCCAGCAAACTTGGCTTTGCTGCCCAGCTCTTCCTCGATTCTAAGGCTCTGATTGTTCCTGGCCAGGCGCTCAGATCGGCAAGGGGCACCAGTCTTGATCTGCCCAGTGCAGAGTCCCACCACCAGGCCGGTGATGAAAATGTCCTCAGTGGAAATCGGTGGGACACCATGACGCCCCAGCCGTTGGACTGGGCCAGCCTACACGCCTGCGGAGACTCGGTCACAGAGCCGATCTGGTTCAATTTAAGCAGAAGGCAGTTGCAGGACTGCTCCCCTGCAGCCTTGTCAGTCTGCTTAGGATGACCACTAGGAGGTCATTCCCCCATGATCTGGATGCCTGCACTAGCTGTGAGTTTTTTGAAACAGTCTCTCGCTAACCCTGGAGTTGACCAAGGGTCCGTCTAGGAGACCCTCTGCTGACACCTCCCTAGCCCTGGGATTGAAGGCACATTCTGGCTGCACATGGCCGTTCCTGTGGGTGCTAAGGACCTGCACTCAGGTTTTTATGCAGACTGAGCCATCTCCTCTGTACCCAGTGTGTACCCAGCCTTTTGTCTTGTCCTTGTTTCCTGGGCATATACCTAGAATTGCTGGGTCTGGTGTAGCTCCTTGGTGGAAGTTACATATATATGATGTGTGTATGTGTGTGTGTGTGTGTATTGCACGCACACGTGCCACTACCATGTATATAGAGGTCAGGGGACAACTTGAGTGAGTTGGTTTTCTCCTCTCACCGTGAGGGATGGAACTCGTCATCAGGCTTGGTGGTAAGCACTTTCACTCACTGATCCCTCTTAGCCATGGCCCCAGCTCATGGTAAAAGCCTGCTCCAGTGTGTGAAGGGCCCTTAAAGGAGGCCGTGCTCCCAGGTCTGAAGTGTTTATTGTACTCCCATTCACTCCCACATCTACAGTAGTGCACACTCAAATTCATACCTGCCCACATGGTTTGTGTTCACACTCACTTCCTCACACTCATGCTCATCTCTAAATGCACAAATACTATCATATTCACATGTACACTCAATCTTACACCCCACACTTCAGATTCTTCACATTTCTGCATTTGCACCCACCCTTGCACACTTAGATAACCACGATTATGATCACACCAGTCCTGGCACCTCCACACTCACTCATGCACACCTGTGTCCATATGTCCATACTCACATGTACTCCTGTCCACACTTGTGCACTTGTTTGCACCTACCCACACATTTCGTATCACACTCACTTTCGCGGTCATGTTGACTCCTGCACACATTAGCACAATCTCATAGTCACACCCACACTCACACGCTGCATTAACTTCTGCATGGATGCACACTCCCATAATCTCTTCCACCTCACAGACGCCTTCGACCACTCTTGCACACTCATGTGTCACACCCACCCACACTCACATGCAAACATATTCTCACTTTCTTCCACATTCTTGTGGCCATGGCCACATACGCGCTCTCACACTTATCCACAGCCCTCTTCTTGCACCTCTATGGCTCAACAGTGAGGCTGCTTCTGGGATCTGAATTCCAGCTCTACTACTGGCAGGTGTGTGAGCTCTGACTGGATTGTGGTTGCTATGCAGCACCACATCCTGAAAGGTGAAGTGTGGAACATCCCAGGGACCCCTTTGGCATGCTAAGAAGGAGGAGTCAGCGAGCAGGTGGGTGTCCTTGGTGTGAAATGGCGCTGTTAGCATTGTTAATTAATGTTGTCCTTCCCCTTGGACCCTCCCTAGGAGTCTTATGTCCTCCCCTGCTGCTCAGCTTGGTGCCTTGTCATTGTCACCTTCCAGCTAATCCTCAGCTGCCACCACCAATTAACAAATGCACAGGTGCCCCTGCACCCCAGCACCAGTCTCCAGTCCCCACTACCCAACGACACCCTCATCCTGGGCACCTCCAGTTTTTATGGGACACATTCTTGGCCTAATTGCCCGTGCTATTTTAGATCCACGGAGGAGGTGACAGGACGTCTTGACACAGCTCATCCCCTTTGCTGTCCCCATCTATTCTTTCTAAAGAGCCTCTATTCTCAGGCGTCCCACTGGCTGCCCAGGATAGCAACTGTCCTACTGCTTTGGCTGGAACCCAGAGCCCAAGGGTCCTTAGGGTCATTTCACACATAGACACACATGGTCTGCCAGCCCCCGGACCCGGCAGCACCTCGTAGCCACAGCAGGGGCACTGGGTGTGTGTGTGTGTGTGCAGGGGGCTTGGGAGCCAGTGACACATGATCCATTCCTGAGTTGTAGCCTTGGTCTGGGCCTGTAGCCAAACAGGGCACAGAGAGGAAGAGAGAGTGTTTGCAAACAAGGTGGATGCCAGGAAGGGGCTAGGATGGGGGGAAGGTGAGAAGGAGAGAGGAGCCAGATGGATGAGGGCTGGCTGGGGCTCCTGTCTGACCTTCCTTGCCCAGCCATGCTGATACAAGTGTGTGCACCTGGGCACACACATGCATGCACACATACACATGCATGCTTGTGCACCACTTAAGATCTCTCAGACATACCCAGGCTCAAACACTCAGACACAATATACACAAAATATTATCTCCCACAAAGTGCCATGAGTAGCTTTGTTTTTGTGAGACAGGGTCTTTCTCTGGGACCTAGGAGTCAAAGATTAGGCTAAGTTGGAAGGCCAGGGAACCTCAGAGGTCCCCCTGTCTCTCCATCCTTAGTGCAAGGATTGTTTTTTTAAAGGATTGCCCTTAAAATTGTTCGAACTTGAATCTCCATGTTTTCATGGCTAGCACTTCACCAACCGAACATGTCCCAATTATGTTTTTCATGACACTGGTACCACACAAACTCTGATTAGGTATAATAGAGAAGATTCTTAGAAATCAGCAGCTGCTGAGACTGGGGATGTGGCTCCATTGGTGGAGTGTGTGTTTAGCACACGCAAAGCCCAGAGTTTGAGTCCTAACACTGGATAAACCCAGCACGCCTGTAATCCCAACCCTGGGGAAGTGGAGGCAGGAGGATAAGGAGTTCAAGATCATTTTCAGCTACACAGAAAGTTTGAGGGTAGCTTGTCCTATGTGAAATCATGTCAAAAAAAGAAAGAAAGAAAGAAAGAGAGAGAGAGAAAGAGAGAGAGAAAGAGAAAGAAAGGAAAAAAGAAAAGAAGAGAAAAGAAAGAGGGGAATGGAGAGGTACCTCAGTAGTTAAGAGTACTGGCTGCTCTTCCAGGAGACCCAGGTTCAATTCCTGGCACCCACATGGCAGCTCACAACTGAGAGTAACTCCAATTCCAAGGGATTTGACACCCTCACACAGACATATATGAAGGCAAAATGAATGCACATGAAATTAAAATAATTTTTTTAAAATGAGGAGTTTGGTAGTGCATGCCTTTAATCCGAGCACTGGGAGGAAGAGGCAGGCAGATCTCTGAATCTGAGGCTACCCTGGTCTCCATAGTGAGTTCCTGGCCGGCCTTTGTGTTATAGAAACTAAAACAAAACAAAAATGTGAAAACTGGGCAGGTGAGATGACTCAGTAGATAAAGGCACCTGCCTCTAAATCTGTCAACAGGACAGAACCAACTTCTGCAGCAAGTTGTCCTCTGTCTCTACAGGCATGCAGTGGCATGGACATATAATGATTATCTTTAAAATTAAAAATTGGCTATGCAGTGGTGGCGCACGCCTCTAATCCCAGCTCTTGGGAGGCAGGGGCAGGCGGATTTCTGAGTTCGAGGCCAGCCTGGTCTACAGAGTGAGTTCCAGGACAGCCAGGGCTACACAGAGAAACCCTGTCTCCAAAAAAAAAAAAAAATTGAGTAGCTATCAAAACAATATTTAGATACCTGCCATCACAGATTCCATGTAAGAGCGGCCCAATAGGGGTCCTTACCCAAGCACCACTTGGCCCTACGACTTCTCTGTCTCTGTCTCTGCCTCATGCTCCTCCCGCTCTTCCCCAAATGGATAGAGTCACAGCACAAGGTTCAGTTGCCAGGGGAACTTTATTTGCAGAGAGCAGCTGAGGTAAGTGAACCTCACTCAGAGGGCGGTGTCCCAGCCTGCAGGTGGGACAGCGACAAGAATCAGAGCAGATTTGAGTGGAGTGAAGTCACATGAGAGAAGATGGGATGAGAGAGCCAAGAGGACAGTGACAAAGAGTGTGAGAGGCCCACGTGGTGGGGAGCAGTGCAGGCCAGGTGTGTCTACTCATTTGGCTGTTGCTGCAGGCCAGGATGTAGGGTCAGATCTTCAGGGGCCAAAACCCACCCTCTGGGAGCTCAGAAAATAAGCAAACAGTTAGTGAAGGACACATCATGGAAGTAAATAGAAGGAACATATAGTGCAGAGAGCCCTAGGATTGTGAGGTTCACAGCAGGTGGCCATTATACCTGGGTTTGTGGGGAAGGCTGGCTGAGGTGGGTGGGATGGTGGAGAGCTATGCTCGACAGCCGAGCATGATGCATGCCTGCTATTACAGGACTCAGGAAGCTGAGGCAGGAGGATCCAGAGTTTTATAGACCAGAGCCAGCAAGATGGCTCCTGTAGCTAAAGGCACTTGAAGGATTACAAGAACTCAGTTCCACGGCTGGGCTCCAAAGTGGAAGGAAAGAGCTGACTCCTAAAAGTCCTCTGATTTACACACAGCACTATATGCACACATACACTCACACACACACATACACACACCATATACACACATATGGTGTAATAGATACATGTATATACATGCATACATGCACACACAAATGCATGCACACATACACACACATATATGTGCATACACAATATATATATACATGCATGCATACTTAAACACATATGCACACATTCACGAATACACACAGCATAAAGGAGGGGCACAGACAACACACAGGACAGATGCAAGATAGACCAAAGCCAGAGAAGACGCCACGGCCAGGCAGCTCAGACTAAGCAGGTCTCAGCATGCAGGTCGTTTCTCCTTTGCAGCCTCCTGTCCTCCTCTCCATCCATCTTCTCTCAGCTCCTTTGCCAATTCCTCAGCCTCCCCCTCCCTCTGCTTCCAGGGTTGGCCCAGATAGCTCTTGATGGAGCTCACAGGGTTCCGCTTCCGGGGGTGAGGATCTAGCAGCCCCCATAGGAGAGTGTCTGCTGCGGGGGACAGGCTATACCACGGCTGTGGCCGGTCTTGGGGCTGGCCAGAAGCCTGCCAGATGAGAAAGTCCTCAAAGAAAGGATCAACCTCCACCAGGGGCTGGTCCCAGGGGAAGTAGCCAGTAAGAAGGCAGAAGATCAGGACCCCCAGAGCCCAGGCATCCAGGGAAGGCTGGATGGGTAGTCCCTCGGGGAGGGGTGGTGGGGCACAGAGTTCAGGGGCAGTGTAGGGGATAGGTGGCCCAGTGAGTCGGAGCAGGGTCCCTCGGGGCCGGGTGTGGCCAAAGTCTGTCAGCTTGACACGCTGGCAGGCTGGGTCACACACCAGCACATTCTCTGGCTTCAAGTCCCGGTACACCAGGCCATGGGAGTGAATGTGCTCCAGGGCAGAGGCCAGTTGGGCTGCACAGCGCTGGGCTGCTGGCTGTGGGAGACCCACCTGCAAGGGAAGAGATGGTGAATGTACACTGCTCCCCCAGCTGTTGAGGGAAAATGCAAAGGTAGGGTATCAATCCCGTGTGCAAATGCTGTGGGTGGTGGGGTGTAAAGGCCAACAAACACGTCACACCAGTGAGGCCTGTGAGGCCTGCCTCGGGATTTGGTGAGGCCTCTGTGCAAGTCTGTGAGACTTGTGACCCTCGTGAGGGCTCATGGGATCTGGTGAGGGTTGTGACCCTTGGGAGGCCTACTTTAAGCCTATGAGGCCTGTGAGCCATGAGAAGCCTGCTGTGAACTTCTGAGGCTTAGAAGCCTGTGGATCCCTTGAGACTGTAATACCTATGAGGCTTAGTATAAACCTCTGAAATCTTGTGTGGATATTAGTGTTAGCTTGTGTGGGTATGAGGCCTATGAACCTGTGAAGCTTATGAGGCCTAGTGTGAGCCTGTCAGGTGTGAACTACCAAGGTTTTTGTGCGGCATAGGGTGTGTCTGTGAGGATGTGAGCCTGTGAGGCCTATGAGGTCCAGTGTGAACCTGTATGGCCTAGGAGTTTCTGAGGCCTGGTGCAAGCCTGTCAGGCCTGTGAGGTCTAGTGTGAGCTTGTGAGGCCTACTTGAAACTGTGAGTCTTCTGAGTTCTATGACCCTTTGAGTCCTAATAGGAGCTTGAGGCAAGTCCTATAAGCTTGTTGAGCCCGCTGGCGGGGGTGTGTGGTGGGGGGATGAGTCTGTGAGCCTGTGAGACATAGTGTGAACCGTGAGGCCTGTGAACTTCTGAGGCCCCTGAGGTCTAGTATGACCCTACAAGTCTCACGAGCTTGTAAGAATGCTGAGGCCTAGTATGAGCATCTAGTGTGACCTGGAAGGGCCTGTGAGGCCTAGTGTGAACTGAGCTTGTGTGGCCTAACAGAGTAAACATGATTCCTGTGGTCCGTGCTGTTCGGAGCTTCCCGTAAATGCTGGTAAGGCTCAGAAGGCATGCTCAGGGGCTACCTACCCACCTTAGGCTGGATGAAGGTGATGAGGTCCCCATGGAGAACAGGCTCTGTCAGGAAGCTGTAGGAATTGGCTGACTCAATGCCAATGCCATAGGCTGCCACGATGGCCGAATGTGTGCCAAGTGAGAGGCCCACACAGAACTCATACAGGAAGCTACGGAGGGAGGTGGATTGCTTCGGGAGCTGCTTCAGCGCCAGGGGTGTTCCTGGGGGGAGGGGCGGAGAGGGGCAGATGTAACAGGGATAGATATCAGAGGTAGGTAAGAGTTTAGGTCACTGGGACCAGCTTTCTCCATCGCTGTGCTGGCCTTTTGGATGGAATCTGTTTGCCAAATGCCCCAACCCCTACCTCCCTTCCTACTCTAATAGCACAGCCTGCGCTGCTACCAACAAGAGATTGAGCCCCCATGTCCACTCTGCATTTCAGGGTGACGCTCCAGGGACTCTGTTTGACTCTCATGATGACAATGCCATGGGGGAGGATTTTTTTTTCTCTTTTTCTGAGATAGGGTCTCATGTATCCCAGCCTCCCGGTAGTATATCTGAGAATGACCTTGGACTCCTGATCTTCCTCACAGGGTGAGATTACACGTGTGGACCACCATGGCTGGCACAAAGATGTGTTTGAGGCAACTGGAGAAAATATGCTAAGTACAGGACAGTGGGTACAGGCAGGGAGTTGTGATCCTATCCCATGTAAAAATGACTCCCTAGGCTACAAAGTCTTCCAAGGCAGAAACTTCAACTACTAGTTTCATTTGCTTTAATTAACTTTTGGTGTTTTCGAGACAGGGTTTCTCTTGGCACTTGCTCTGTAGACCAGATCTCAAACTCAGAGACCCACCTGCCTCTGCTTCCTGAGTGCTAGGATTAAAGGCGTGGGCCAGGGGCTGGCGAGATGGCTCAGCGGGTAAGAGCACTGACTGCTCTTCCAAAGGTCCTGAGTTCGGATCCCAGCAACCACATGGTGGCTCACAACCACCCGTAATGAGATCTGACGCCCTCTTCTGGTGCATCCGAAGACAGCTACAGTGAATTACGCAGGAGTGAGCGGGGCCGGAGCGAGCAGGGCCAGCAGAGGTCCTGAGATCAACAGCAGCCACTCACATGATGGCTCATGACCATCTATACAGCTACAATGTACTCACACACATAAAATAAATAAAAATAAATCTTTAAAAAGAAAAAAGGTGTGGGCCACCACCATCTAGCAAAAGAAGCACCTCTGGCTGCAGAGCCATCTCAGAGCCATCACCCCGCTTCCTCCCTTTGTTTTCAGTTTTAGTTCATGGGCATGAAATGCCTCCCTAATGTATGTATGTGCACCATTGTTTGTGCCTGGTGCCACAGAAGTCAGAAGAAGGCACTGGATGCCACGGAATTGGACTTAGAGATGGTTGTGAGCCACCTTGTGGTGCCAGAAATAGAACTAGGGTACTCTGCAGAAGCAACAAGTGCTTTTAACTACTGTGCCATCTCTTTAGCCTGGGGTGGGGGGAGAGTTAAAGTAGAGATCACAAGACAACTTTGTACAGTCAGTTTTCCCCTTCTGCCTTTATGTGGGTTCCAGGGATTCAACTTGGATGGAACAACTTTTGAGGCAAGTGCCTTTACCTGCTGAGCCGTTTCAATGGTCTGTGGGTGATCTCTCTTTCTCTCTCAAGCTAGAGAGATGGCACAGTAGTTAAAAGCATTTGTTGCTCTTGCAGAAGACACACGTTCTATTTCTGGCACCCACAAGGTGGCTCACAACCACCTACAACTCCAATTCTGTGGGTTCCAACGCCACCTTCTGACTTCTGTGGGCCCCAGGGATGTAGTACATGATGCACATACATATGTGTAGGCAAAGCACCTCCTGCCTCTGCTTTGTGATTGTTGAAACTTGATGAGGTGTTTTTCTTCTTGTTCAGAATTGGGGATTTAACCTTGGGCCTCACATATGCCAGGCCCGAACACTCTACCACTGAGCTACATCTTCAGCCCTGCCCACTCCCCTCTCTCTTCTGAGACAGTCTCGTGCCTTGAAGATTACTGTCTTCTACTTGAGTCCTCAAGGATCCCGACTCCTAATCTCTTCTCCTTTGCAAGATCCAGTCAGACTGTGTCAGAGACCACCCAAATAGCCTCATTTTATCTTGCTAAAGCAGTGGTTCTGAACCTTCCTAATGCTGGGACTGCTTAATACAGTTCCTCATGTTGTGGTGACCCCCCCCTCAACTGTAAAATTATTTTCTTTTCTACTTTATAACGGTAACTTCGCTACTGTTATGAACCGCAATGTAAATATCTGTGGTTTCTGATGGTCTTAGGTGACCTCTGTGGAAGGGTTGTTTCTAAGGGGTCTCAACCCACAGGTTGTAAAATCACTGCTTTTATGAGTGACTCACGGCTAAGGATGTAGTTTATTTGGAAGATTGCTCGGCTGGGATACATGAAGCCCCTGGCTCCATCCTCAGACTACATAAGCTGGGCCTGGTGGTGCATGTCTGTAACCACAGCACTCACCGAAGGCAGAGGCAAGACAACCAGGAGTTTAAGGCCAGCCTCAGATACATACAGAGCGATTTTGAGACCGTCATGGGCTGCACGTCAGACAGAACCCTGTCTGAAAAAAATTGACAAAGAAAAACAGGAAAGAATTAAAAAAGGAAAGGCTGGAGAGATGGCTTAGGGTGGAGAGCAGTGGCTGCTCTTCCAGAGAACTCAGTTTCAATTCCCAATGCCCAACATGGCAGGCAGTTCACAATCATCTGTCACTCCAGTCCCAGGGGATCAGATGTCCTCTTCTGGGGGCACCAGGTATGCAAGTGGTGCACAGGTAAGAATACAGGCAAAACACCACACACATAAAATTTTAAAAATGAAAGTAAAGTAAAGGCTAGGATAAACAAACAGTTAATTGCTACTCTTTCAGAGGATCAGAGTTCAAATCCCAGAACACACCATCCAGCGGCTCCAACCACCAGCAATTCCAGCTTCAGGGGAATTTGTCACCCTCTTCTGGCCTCTTTGGACACTGAACTCATGTGCAGGAACCCACCTCCTGCCTCCTGGCCCCATGTAGGCACATACCAAAAAATTTTTTTTTAATAAAAATTTTTTAAAAAGAAGAAAAGGTAGATGTTACATTTGATACAATATTTATATGGTTTGAGGATGGAAAGATGGCTCAGCAGTCAAGAGAACTGGCTACAGTTTCAGAGGACCTAGGTTCAATTCTCAGCAACCATGTGGCAACTCACAACTGTCTGTAACTCTAGTTCCAGAGGACCCGACACCCTCACACAGACAAGAATGCAGACAAAACACCCATGCTCATCAGATAAAATTTGAAGAAAATGTTCATACAATTTCAAACGTCCTGGGGAGCACAAGTGGGCATGACTGTATAACAGAAAATAATATAATAGAAAATCATTAGTTTTTTTTTAAAGTACAAACATTTTTTTCTTTTCAATTTTATATTGGTTGGTTGGTTGGTTGATTGATTGATTGTGTGTCGGTCAGGAGAGGACTGCAGAGATCAGAGGGCACCTTGAGGCAGTTAGTTCTCTCCTTCCACCATGTAGGATCTGGGGAATTGAACTCAAGCCATCAGACTTTGTGGCAAGTGCCCTTACCTGCTGAGCCATCCTGCCTGACCTTGTGTTTTTGAAATGGAGTCTCACGTAGCTCAGACTGGCCTGAAACTCTGTATATATCATTGATGACTTCAAACTCCCAATCCTCCTGCCGCTACCTCCAGGAATTCTATCTTAGGGATAGTGGGATCTCAACTATCAGCAGACAGGTCTGGCTTTGTTTGTTTGTTTGTTTGCGATGGTTATCTTGCTATGCAGCCATGCCTAGCTAACCTGGAACTCACTGTGTAAATCTTAGGCCGGCTTCGAATTCACACATTCTTCCTGTCAGCCTCCTGGCCTCTCTCACCTTTTCAAAGGAGACTGCTGGGGCTCAGAGAGGTTAAAGGGACCCCCTAAAATGCACAGCCTGAAAATAAAGAGGGGAAGGAAAATTTGACTGAGGTTTACAAGACTCCCTGGTCTTGGCCTAGCTCGCCTGAAATCTCTACCCTCAGCTGTGCCTGACGGCAGGCCTGTGTCCAAGATGCAGTACCTTTCTGGCGGTGAGTAACCAGCAGGACACGGCCGAACCGGCCCTGGCCCAGGGGACGCACTTCCTCGTACAGCTCTTCCACCTCAGTTCGAACCAGGGTCTGGGCACTCAGAGCCATCATATCTTCCAAGGCCAGAGCAGCCTCCTGACCCTGCTGCAGCTCCTCTACCGTTAGGCCTCCCAGGCCTTCATCACCTCCATCCTCCACAGCTGCCACTTCCATTAGTCTGTTTTCTGACTGTTTGCCTGGCATTTCTGCAAGACAAACAAACAAAAAAGTGACCCAGGACTCAGCAGAGCTTACTAGCTTATGACCAGGGGAGGGAGAGCAAGGAAAGAAGACTCCTGGGTCTGAGGGAAGAGGGCTGGGTCTGGGTTCCAGAGTCTGAGGGAGGAGGACGGGGGTCTGGACCTCAAGGTCTAAGGGAGGAGGGCTACAGTCTGCACTCCTGGGTCTGAGGGAGGAGGGCTGGGGTCTGCACTCCCGGGTCTGAGGGA
>JADRCD010227312.1:32510-43941 GCA_019843815.1 Montemys delectorum
GCTGGGGTCTGCACTCCCGGGTCTGAGGGAGGAGGGCTGGGGTCTGCCCTCCTGGGTCTGAGGGAGGAGGGCTGGGGTCTGCCCTCCCGGGTCTGAGGGAGAAGTCTAGACCTGGACTAAAGCCTTCTCATTGCCACTTCTTATTGTGACTCATTTCCATTCAGTAGGAGACCCTGAGGAGTAGAAAACAGTCACTTGTGTGAGGTGAGGTCAACTGAGAGGTCAGATGCCCCCCCACCCCCATTCCCGCTGTCACCTGGTGGCCTGAGGGTGAAAGATGAACCAAGTCATCAAGACACCCCCATCTTGTTTCCAAAGCAAACAGACTTGGGCCCAGAGTGGATGAGCAGCTTCTCTCCAAAGAGAAAACAGGTGCCTCCAGGGAAGGGTGGGGCTCTACACAACTTGGGACACTTGGGGTCCTGCCTGAAGCTGTCACTTGGACCTGTCCCCAAGCCTTTAACTCTCAATCATTTTGCGGTCCAAGTCTCACAGCTCAGCAGCTCATCCCTAGACCCAGGGTTCTAGACCCCAGTGCTCTTCCCAAAACCCAGAGAAATAGACCCCAACCCTCCTTCTTCGAATTCAGGGCTCAGACCCCAGATCCAGGAGTCCAGGCCCCATACATCTACCCTCAGATCCAAGGTCCCAGACCTTAGCCCGCCTCCTTCAGACCCAAGCTTCCAGACTTCTGCCCTCCTCCCTTAGACCCGGGGGTCCAGCCCTCAGCCCTCCTCCCTCAGATCAGGGTTCAAACCATAACTTATTACTGTCCCAGGAACTTCTAAAACTCACACAACTTGGGCCTTGGATTCTGTCCCCAACACTAAAGCACTTGATTGCTTCAAAGGTGTCTCTTGTCCTGTCGAGGGGCCAGGACTCTTGCCACCTGTTTTCCTGTTCAACTGCAGCCTTCTCTCAGGCCGGTTAACCTTGCCTACTTCTGACCTGGGCTCAGAGCTCCAGACCTCGCCTTCTCCAAGGCTTGTCTGACCCCTTTCTGCCTACTGCAGTTAGTGGCCTGCACTTCGGGGGATTCCTGCCAGCATCAGACAGATCAGGAACAAGTCCCGCTCTCACTGGGTGGGGGGTGTTGTAAAGCCCCACCCTCTGTCCCGCCCCTTCCGCCCCCCACTGGGGGAAGAGCGACATCATGTGTTGAATCCTAGTACTGGCTGTGATTGGACCACACCAGTGAGGCGCACCTCTCCTCCCTCGGACCCAAGGGTCCAAGAAGCCTTCTGTCAGACCCAGAACCGAAAACTCCAGCTCACTTTCAGAGTCCACACTCCAGCCTTCATTCCTCAGATGGAAGAATCTAGAATGCATCCCTCCTATCTCATAGTAGGGAGGGTCTAGGTACCATCCTTTCTCCCTTATATCCAAGATCCCCTTCCCTAGCTCTCCTCCCTCAGACTCAAGGGTCTAGGGCAGCCTTCCTCTCTTCCGCCCAGGAGTCTAGACCCCAGCCATCTTCTTCCTTCAGGCCCAGAATCCCGGAACCGAAACTGCTTTTCTCAAAGCCAGGGATCCAGCGCTCCTCCAAGACCCAGGGATCTGAATCCTAGTCTTCTTTCAAATCTAGGGGTGCAGCCCTTGGCCTCCTCCCTCAAAAGGTCTCATATTTATTTAATCTGACCCCATCTGCTCTCCTCCCCGGCTCTTGCCTCTGGTGCCCTCTTGACAAACACAAATCTTTTGAGAGGTGTGTCCAGGAGCCATGCACTGGGGTCCTGTTTAGGAACAAAATATGACAGTATTCTAAAATGATGTCATGAGAAATGACCTCAGGCTGGGGACCAGAAACAGGCGGTGGAGCAGCTGGGGATCAAGGATGACTTCCCCCTATTGCTGGACAGCTGTTGGGTTTAAAGCACCGAGTCGTGTGGGCTCATCTCATTGTCCAAAATACACTTTTTATTTTGTAAATATTTTTAGTTTTACAAAACCAACTACAAAGGTCACACAGCTGCAAAGGTCCCTTGGACTCTTCGCCCAGCTTGCCCCGAGGTCAGCATCTTACCCAAGATTCATCACTAAATTTGCAAAGCTTTCCACACCAGTCGTCCGTCCTACCCACCATCTTTGTCCTCAAGGTCCTTTTCCTGTTCCCAAGTCCAGTCCAGGGCACCATGGTGCATTTAGTGAGCTCACTTTTAGATCTAGAAAGTGTAGGTTTCTGGTTGGGGTTGTAGTTCTGGCCGCAGCACTTGTTCTCCCTGGAGGCTCCCATTTCTGTCATAGCCTAGGCCTGCAATCCCAGCATTTGGGAGGTGGATGAAGGATGATCAGAAGTTTGAGGTCACCCCTGCGACCTAGTGAGAGGACATCCCGGGATACAGGATTTTTTTTTTTTAAGTATAAATTCCTGTGATGTTCCTAGTTCCTGCCTCTCTGTTGGGTGCTGGGGACTCCAGCCACACAGAACTGGAGTCTGTGTACTGTTTGGGGAAAAGGAAGAGCCATGGAACTAGTCCTGGCTCTCAGGATTGATGGGTCCCTAAAGATAGATGGAGCTAGGATATTCATAGCCAGAGAACTTGGGGCTTTGTGGAAACAGAAGATGGAAGGGTCCAGAAGTGAGAAAACCCAAGCGCGTCCCAGCAGTTTGTGACAAGGACAGGAAGAGTAGACATAGATATCTGGGAGGGCTCCAGGAATGGAACATTTCTGTAGGCCAAGATGGAAGTAAAAGGTGCTAGATGGAGCATAGAAGGTGTGTGGGTGTCTGTCAGCAGTGCTGTGGTGGTGTGTGGTGGTGGTGTATGTTTACACACATGTTTCTCTTGCTCTCTGTGTGTGACAATTCCCACAATGTCACCAACACAGAGCCCAGGAACTGTCAGATCAACATAATATCGGATCCTATAAGTTCAGATTTTATGCCCCCATGGTCTTAGACAGTGGTTCTCAGCCCTCCTAATGCTGTGCCCTTTAATACAGCTCCCCAATGATGAAACCGTCTCATTGCTACGTCATAACTGTAACGTTGTTACTGCTCTAGATTGTAAGGTAAGTGTCTAATATGGGGATATCTGACACGCAACCCTTGTGAAAAGGTTGTTCAACTCCCCCCAAGGGGCCGCTACCCACAAGTTGAGAACCACTGCTTTTACAAAAGAGTGGTCCCATCGGAATTCATGAAGCATTCGACATTTCAGAGCACAGAAATATATCTGTAGGAGAGACTGAAACTTTCACTGGGAAGATGCTCAGGGGTTGGGGAAGAGCTTCAGGTGATAAGAGGGTCTTCCTAGCATGCAGGAAGCCCCAGGCTTCTCAAAAATATCCAGTGCCTCAGAAATAGTGTGGAAGAACACGCCTATAATCCTAGCACTGGGGAGGTGGAGGCAGGAGGATCCAAAGTTCGAGGTCAGCTACGTAGTCAATTGAGGGCAGTATGGGATACTCGAGATTGTCTCAAAAGGAAAATCAAGATGAGAAAGAGGAGGGAGGAGAAGGAAAGATAATAAAAAGAGGAAGAAGGGAAGAGAAAGAGGAGGAAATGGAGGAGATAGGAGAGGAGGAGATGGAAGAGGAGGTGGAGGAAGAGGAAGAAGAGGAGAGAAGGAGATGGAGGAGAAGGTGGAGGAAAAGGAAGAGGAAGAAGAGGAGAGGAGGAGATGGAGGAGAAGGTGGAGGAAGAGAAAGGAAGGAGAGGAGAAAGAGGAGGAGATGGAGGAGGAAAAGGAAGAGGAAGAAGAGGAGGAAGAAGAGAGAGATCAAGTAGAGAAAGAGAAGAAGAAAGAAGACAAAAGGAAGATGGAAAGGGGAGGAGAGGAGGATGCTGCGGCAGCACACAGTTGGGATCCCTGAGTCCTCAGTTGTGTGTGTGTGCACATCCAAGTCCAATGTGTCCCCTGTCTTCTCCCAGTAACAGCTGTTGCCTTTCCCAGGTGGCCTCAAGAGCTGCCAGTTCTGACCACTGTCTCATCACCTGGTCACGAAGCTCTGTTATCTGCCTCCATCCTCCCACCATCTCTGATTTCATCTTCCTCCTCATCGGTCCATTCCTCCAAACTCGATCCCCCCTCTTCTTCCTCCCCATCTTTGTAGGATACACCCCCCAAGCTTCCAGATCCCTGTTCACTACCCTGCAGCCCCCAGTCATCCCCTAAAACATCTAGGACAGCCAGTGGAGGACTCCTAGTCTCAGGATCCAGGTCCAGAAGTCCCTGGAGCAAGGTCAGAGCTGGGGGTGCAAACTGGTCCCAGGGTGCTGGTGGCCGAGGAGGCTGGGGCTTCGTGGTCATCCAACCAGCAAAGGCCTCAAACTCAGGATCCGGAGCCAATGCTACATCCCAAGGGAAGCAGGCGGTGGCAGCACAGAAGAGAAGCACACCCAGGGCCCAGGAGTCCACAGCTGGCCTCAGGGGAAGTGTGTTTGGTGGCAACAGGAGGCAGAGTTCAGGTGGTGCAGTGGGCAGAGGCACTGGGGGAGCAGGGGTCGGGCTGCCTTCAGGTCGGGTCAAACCTAGGTCACCCAGGGCTACTCTGTTGCAGTCAGGATCAAAGACTAGGACATTGTCTGGCTTGACATCTGCGTGCACTAGCCCTCGGCCGTGGAGAAAGTCCAGGGCTCCAGCCAGCTGGGCCACTACCCGCTTCACCATCAGCTCTGGGAGGCCCTAAAGTTGGGAAGAAAGGAAACAGCTCTCTTCCTCACTTGGACACAGCTCTTAATTCCGAAAGATTCTGACTCTCAAGGTTTGAGTGCCTAGAACCCAGAGCTGTCAAAGGCACCTGATAGACCCACAAACACCCAAGGTTCTTCAGATTAGCCATTCTTTATCTCTCTACCCAGTGACTCCCAACAGAACCTACTTTTAATCAGAACTTATTTCTCCATCTGTGTCTTTCTGTGTACCTCCCTGTCTCTATCCCTTTTTGTGTGTCTCTGTCCCCTCTGTCTCCCCTTCCATCCTTCTCTCTGTTTTTAATGGGGGTTTTGTTTTTGTTTTGGATATAGTGTCTCACTATGTAGTCCAGATTGGCCTTGAACTCATAGAGATCCACCTGCTTCTGCCTCCCAAGCGCTGGTATTAAATGTCTTAGTGAGAGTCTAAATCCTCTCGTTAACCCTGATCTTAGCCATACATTGATGTAGAACTCATCTCTAACTGAGACTGTCCTCATATCAGTTTGTCCTACTGTTCAGCCAGGCCTCTCTCCAACAGTATTAAATAACGCATCCACTCCACATCCACTCTGCATCCAGGCACAATGCAACTATCCTGTTTTCATATCTGATACCCACCTCTCACTGTCCTTGGCTGCCTTCTTGTCCTTCTTATCCTCTGACCCACCCACTCACCCATCCATGCCTTCAGTCATCCATCATCTTATCATCCACTCACCCATCCATGCCTTCAGTCATCCATCATCTTATCATCCATTCACCCATCCATGCCTTCAGTCATCCATCATCCATCCACCCATCTATCATCCATCATCTATCCATCATTTATCTATCATCCATCCATCATCTATTCACCCACCCACCCATCCATCTATCCATCATCCATCCACCCATCCATCCATCATCCTTTTGTTCATCCATCCATCATCCATCCATCCATCCATCCATCACCCATCCATTCACCCACCCACCCACCCATCCATCATCCATCCATCATCTATCCATCATCCATCCACCCACCCATCCATCCATCCATCATCCATCTATCATCCACCCATCATCCATTCACTCAGTTAATCATACAGCCATTCATATAAACAGTCAACCATGCAACCATTCAAGCATACATACATTTGTGCATCCATAACTAACCTTGCATCTGTATCCACACAGCTATCAAGGTAGCCATCCATGCAGTCATCTATTTATTCATCCATGCATCCACACATCTGTCCACCCATCCAGGAATCAATCCATCTGTACATTAAACTAATCATCCAGCTATTCATACATGTACGCATTCATCCACCCACTCATCCATTCATGCTTGCAGCCATTCACCCATACATCTGTCCTCCACTCAAGTATCCTTCCATCCAAACATGCACCTTCCTACCTTCCCTCCCTCCCTCCCTCCCTCCCTCTCTTCCTTGCTTTCATTTACCCCTATTTCTGCACCCTAATTCTATCTCAAACCCAACCACCCCCCTATAATATCGCCATGCACCTGATCTCCAAACAAGAGAGGCTAGACTCTCCTGGGTTCAGTCCTGACCTAGCCTCCTTTCTAGAAAAAAACAAAAAACAAAAAACATTTCAACTCCACCCAAATCGGCCAGCAGACACTGCTTATGCCAACCTACCCTTGTCAACCACAGCCCACCTATGTAAGGTCAGCCATAAACCCTCCCATCCCACTCCAGCTATTCCCACCTCCCAACCCCAGCCTCAACTGAAGCCCCAAAGCTCCAACCCCTCAATAGCTCCAATCCATTCCCAACCCTAATGGCAATCCAGCCCCCCACCTCAAGTTTGCATTTGGACCATCATATGGATCAGTGCTGGGGTCAGGCAGGGAACGATTGGTGATTAGGAATGGGGAGGTCTTTTGTGGTCTCAGGGTGAGGTGGATCTAGATGGGGCAGTGAATTAGGGATAGGGACTGAGGTGGGCCTGAGCAGTCTTTTCCAGCCTTGCCTTCTCCTGGAGCATTCCACTGAGATCCCCACAGGGTGCATACTCCTGAGCAAAGGCAAAATATCGAGGTGTCTGCAGGGGCCTTCCCAGGGTCTGCAGTAGGCCTGGATGTGAAGAGACGCAGCGGCCCACACAGAATTCTCTCAGGAAAGTTGTTCTCAGGACTGAGTCCCGTCGGAGGAGCTTAAGGGCCACGATTTGACCTGTCAGGAAGATGGGGTCAGATGAGAACCTGGGACATCATGGTCCTGCTATGGGACCTTAGAGAAGCCACGTGACCTCTCTGAGCCTGAGAATTTTCAAGAAAATCAAGTTTCTCCATCTGTGAAGTGAGGATTGGAATAGATCTTCCCTTATGTGCTTTCCCATTCTACATTGGCCTGCTGTGCTGCCTTGTATAACTGACTTACCCTCTCTGGTCCTCCATTTCCTATAAGATAAAGGGACATGATAGTGACATGAATTCCAGGTTAAATTATTCTCTTGCCTTGCTGTGTTATGTGCGACTTGGAGTCTGCCATTTGCCCTCTCTGGGGGACCTATATCTCTCAGAAAATCACAGAGTTCTGCACTTTCAGAGTTCCCACCAGGTCTGGCTTATCTCTGAGATGTCTCATGAGGAGAGAATTTGAAGTCCACCCCTTGGTGGCTGAACTCACCTCCTTGGCGGGGCTGGGCTAGGAGCACACGGCCATAGGAACCGGAACCTAGCTTTCGGATGAGCCGGTACTGTACACGCAGGCTTCTTACTGATGTCACCCGGCTGGTTGTTAGCTCCACTAGCCGGTGCAGGGCCATGGCTGTGTCCTCCTGTGGGGAGAAGAAGTCAGGTGGTTGAGGGGTGAGTCTGGGGCCTCTCGGAATGACAGGAGAGATCAGAGGCCAAGCCCAGAACCAAGCTTAGGATGCAAGGGACAAGGGTCCCTGTCTCTAGAGAGAAGGATGAGTCACAGTGAGTCACCCTGCCCGGGGACACCTGTTTTTGTGCCCTAGCAGAATTAGGGGTCTTTGTCTCTGAGGCTTTGTCTGCTCCCCACGTGAGGGAGGCAGCCAGACGTTCTCAACCCACATTTCTATGGCTTCAGGTCAGTCCACTGGACCCCCTCACCCTATCCCATGTGACTTGATCTTTGTTCACTGGGGGGCTCAGAGCACAGAGAGTGATCCTTTGGGTCTACACTATTGTCCTTCCTTGAATCTGGGCCTTTAGTCTCTCTCTCCCTCCCTCCTGCCCCCCATCTGTCTCCTGCGCTCTCAGTCTCTCTGCCTCCCTTTTACCCCGCCTCTCACCTCTGTGTCCCCATCCTCCGTGCTCTTGAGAGCCCTGCACTCCATCTCAGAGTTGCCTGGTATCAGCTGGCCTTTACAGGCACCCCTTATTTAGACTCCCCAAAGAAGAACCAGCCTGAGGCACCCTTTGCACCCCGATGGGTCCTTGCCCAGCACAGGTTGGTGAAGCTGATGGAGGGTTACCTTGGTCTCACTCTGTCTGAAACAGTCTTCCCAGCCCCCTGAGATTCCTCAGACTCCCTTCCTGCTCCCTGTCACCTTCTGGGGGTGTGTCCCCTTCTGTGTTGCCTGGTTTCTTTCTTTTGTGTCTTCTCAGCCTCCAATCCCTTCTCTACAACCTCTGGCAGTCTCTCTTAGCTTCTGAATCTCTCTCACTCCCCCACTCTCTCTCTCCCTCTCCCTTTAATGTCTTCGTTCCTCTTTCTTTATCTTTCTTTTCTATTTTTTTCACTTTCTCTTTCTTTACTCTCTGTGTGTAACTTTGACTCTTTTTCTTTTCATCTGTCTGTCCCTTTTCCCACCACCCTATCCCTCTCTCTGTCTCTCCCCAGGGTACTCTTGCTCTCTCTACCCTGCCTCTGTTTGCTGGGACCTCTGGCTTCCCTACACACTCTCCCCTGCCTATCAACCCAGGCTGCCCATGGGATGTCCCCACTCTCTTCTCTGACTTTGCTTCTCTCTGGCTCTCTTGGGTTGTCTCTGTGTCTCTTTGTTCTGTCTCTTGGAGCCTTTTGTCCCTCCCTTTCTCTGGGCAGAGGTGTGTGTGACAGCTCAGAGACAGAGACATCCTGTCCCCCCTACACGCCTCCCTCACCCCCCTAATCCGATGTCCCCTCCCTCCCCCCCTCTTCCAAACTTAGACCAGCTTGGACTCTGGGCGCTGGTCCCAGGACAGAGGGGACGAAACGTATTGTGAACCCCCAACAGCCAGGCCTGAGAGAGGAAGAAAAAGGAGGGGAGGCTCTTCCAAAGCCGTCTGGGATAACTGGTCTGGGATTCAGAACTTCCCTAGGGGCTGGGAGAGCTGAAGGCCAGAGTCCGGGACTGTTTGCACAGCCTTACCCCTTAATAACAGGCCTAAGCCCAGCCTGCCTTAAATATAGGAATCTTAGCATGAATACCCTTCCCTATCCTAGGAGTCCAGATCCCCAGCCCCTCTCCTAGACCCAGGGATCTAAACCCTCAACATTCCTCCTTTAAAGAGGCCTACCCCGACTTCAGCCTTCTGCTTCAGACCCAGTAGTCTAGATCCCAGCCTTCCACAACCAGATGGAGTTCCTCGTCAACCCCTTCTCTCTCAGATAGAGGGGGTCTAAACTCCCACATACTCAGGAATTCGGGTCCCAGCCTCTCTTCACGGAGACTCAAAGGTCCAAGCACCATCCCTCCTCTCTCAGACCCTAGCCCTCCCCCCTCATACTCGTCCTCCTTCCCAGACCCAAGAGCCGTTCCACCCATGAGGCCTGGGAGCAGAGGTTGCTGGGGACACTGGGTCACAGGTGTATCTCTCTGTGCTCTACAATCTGCCCCGACCCTAGCTGGAGCAGGGGGCTTCACACCGCCCCCTTCCAGCCGCCCGCCCATAGTGTCAGGGTTATCTCCAGCCCCGTGGAGCAGGAAACTGAGGTTCCGAGAACAGCATCGTCTTACACGGGGCCAGAGGGAGCCAGATCCGTGCCAGGCCTGGGTGACTCACAGCCCTGACGTCGGCACCGCTCATGTTTCCACTACTACTACAGCCGGCTATTAATAAAGACACAACACGCTCTCAGAGGCTCTGGAATGATCCCCAGGAAACTGGCTGTGGCGGTTGCCACTGCGGAGCCTGACTGGGCTGAAGGAGAATTTCCCTTGATCTTTGTCTTTTTCATGTTCCATTTTGAAGAGTAGCAAAGGCACAGAAAGGTTGATACAGGGCTGGCTAGAGGGCACAGCAGGGAAAGGGGGTTCACACCAAGCCTGGCAACCTGAGTTCAAAACCTGCAACCCATGTGGTAGAAGGAGAGAACTGACTCCCACATGTTGGCCTCTGACCCAAAATGTGAGCTATGGAATGTGTGTAGATACACACACACACACACACACACACACACACACACAGAGAGAGAGAGACAGAGACAGAGACAGAGACAGAGAGAGATGGAGAGAGACACAGAGAGAGAATAAATAAACAAATGTCATAAAATTAACAAAACAAAAATACTTCAGCAGAGCCAGGCATTGCAGTACATGCCTATAATTCCAGCCCTCGGGAGGCTGAGGCAAGAGGATCGTAGTGAGCTGGAGTTTGTCCTGAGCTAATGAGTTCCAGGCTAACCTGGGATTCAAGTAAAACCTGACACAAACAAATAAACAAAGTGGCCAGGTATAGAGCTGTAGACTTTTAACCTCAGTTGCTGGGGGGTGGGGCTGAGGCAGGAGTGCTGTAAATTCAAGACTCGCCCAAGCTACATGGACTGTTGAAAGCCAGCCTGCACAAATGGAAACACTGTCCCAGGAGAATTAATTAATTAGTTAATTAAGAAATTAGTTAATTAAGAAAGCCAGGTGTAGTGGTACTTGCTTATACCCACAGCACTTAAAAGACCAAAGCAGGAGTATAAATTTGAGGGCAAAATGAGCAGTTTAGCAAGACTATGTTAAAAGAAAAACAAAATACAAGTCAGGCAGTGGTGGCGCACGCCTTTAATCCCAGCACTTGGGAGGCAGAGGCAGGTGGACTTCTGAGTTCGAGGCCAGCCTGGTCTACAGAGTGAGTTCCAGGACAGCCAGGGCTACACAGAGAAACCCTGCCTCGAAAACAAACAAACAAAAGTAATAAATAAATAAATCTCTTGAGAAATGAAAATAAAATTTATATATGTGTGGTAAATAGGCTCACTTACGTTTTTCTTCATAAAATAATAAAATTTACAGAACAAAATACGGGCAAACTACAACTTTACTATCATTTATATATTAAAAGTCTTAAAAAATCTGTATTGGTGTTTTGCCTGTGTGTATATGTCTCTGCACCATCTCTGAAACCACAACCTGTGTGGATTCAACCCTCAACCCTCCACAAATCCTTTAAATAATCTAGTTAAGGCAGGAGTACGTAATGGGTGGGGCTGGAGAGACGGCACAGCAGGTAAGGAGCTCGCTGCCCAGCCTGAGACTTTTGCTTCATCCCACAAGTTATCCTCTCACTCCATATGGAGTGCACGTGCAGGTATGGTGGCTCATGAGTTTATACCCAGAATCCAGGAGGCAGGGTTGGGAAGATCTTGGTAAGTTTCAGGCCAACCAGGGTTATACAGGAAGATCCATTCTCAAAAAGAAAAATAAAATAAATTTTAAAAAGACAATAACAAAAAAAAATCTCCAGGAATTTATATATAGTGGTGGAGAGATGGTCCTGCTGTGAAGACACTTGCTGCAAAGGACTTGGGTTCAGTTCCCAGCATCCACATACAAAAAGTCCAGTTCCAGGGAATCTACCGAAAGAGAAAGTCTAATTTCTTTTTTTTTTTTTTTTTTAAGATT
>JADRCD010227312.1:44341-62226 GCA_019843815.1 Montemys delectorum
TGGGATTTGAACTCAGGACCTCCGGAAGAGCAGTCAATGTTCTTAACTGCTGAGCCATCTCTCCAGTCCTCGGGAAACTTCTAAATAGCTATTTCTTTTGCATTATTTGATTTTTTTTCTCTCATCAGCATGTGTTCCCTATGCAAAAAAAAAAAAAAAAAAAATCCAAAATAACAAGATGATATGGTGATATGTGCTTGATGACAGGTCCTGGGCACTACGCTCTTTTTCTCTTAATTCATTTACTCAAGAGTTTCTAAAGTCCAACATGCCCTAGTGATCAGAACGATACTTCTCAGGTTACTGGCAGGGAAACTGAGGCATGGAGTAGCAGTCATTAGTCACGAACGCCAAGTGCCAGTGTTCCATTTGGTCTGTAGATGCCAGGCCACTCTCTGTCTCCCATCCAGAGGGTTTCTGTGGACATATTTCCAGGCTTACCCATACTCCCTGGCTCAGGGGATTTAGGGTCAGTGGTGTAAACCTGGCCTGCAGGGACGGCTCTAACAGAGGCTCTGTCAGAACAGAAAGGTCAGGCTGGAGAGGTGGCCACCTGGACCTCTGAGAGGAGCCCGTGAGGGGCTCCATCAGGCCTCCAGCCTGTCACAGCCCTCCCCCAAAGCTCACTGATGATCCAGGGAGCTTTGCACCTCCCCATTTAGCAACGACTGCTTCACAGGGTCACCCAGAGTGACCTCAGCACACAGGTGTGGCAGGGGACAGTCCGGGCCTGGCCCTAGAGTGTACATGCATTCACATACCACTCCCCTCTTTAAAGTTGAGCTCTGGGCACCAAGCCTTCCTCCTTCAGTCCTCCTGCATGCCAGCCCCAAGAGCTCCTCCTGTGACCCTTTCCTGACTTTGTAGCTTCCTGGCTGATCTTGGGATTTCTGGTGGATGTCCCAGTGCCTCTGTGCCTTAGTTTCCTTCCATGTGATATAGAGGTACTTGCGGTTCCTACTAAGAACATTGTGAAAGAGGCACTTTAAGGGCTGGCAAGATGGCTAAGTCGGTAGGTGGGGTTTTATTCCGAGGACCTACGTGGTGGGAGCAGAGAACTGACTCCACAAATTGGCCTCCAGACCTCCACATGTGGGCTGTGTCACAAAGGCACACCTCTCACACTAAATACATAAATGTAATAAGAAACAAAACTTGCCAGATAGCTGGAGACTTTTGTGCCCTGTTTCCTCTTCGAGTCTTGGCCTTTCTTCCCAGAGTCAGCCACCAGCTTTAATGAGGCATCTGCTGCTATTTGATTTAAAATGGAAAAAAATTTGTTACATTTTGCTCCCTGTGTGTATAAATCTATCACTGCCATAGGGTGTCATGTTGCCTGTTTTTCAATTTTGTATAAATAGCATCCTGTTTTGACCTTCTGTGACTTGCTTTGACCCTCAGCAGCTCTACAAAACATTGGTGAGTTCAGTTTCTCTCCTTGTAAGCAAGTCTCACGGTCTGACACGTGACACACTGTCATCTCTGCTCTTAGGATGCACATGGAAGGTTCCAGCTAACCCTGTGCTCTCATAAGCAGGGATGGCAAGGACTGCTCGAATATGTCGCTGCCTGTTAATATCTTCCCCCACTTGCAAGAAGTGACACATTTTCACTAGCCTTGGCCTTGAAGGAGAAGGAGAGGAGAAAGAATGTGCAGTTTCCTTAGGCATTGCCTCAGCCCTCCCAGCTGACTTCAGGCTGGTTGTTTGTTTGTTTGTTTGTTTGTTTTTCAGGTCACAGACTTGTCTGACAATCTGAGGAAAGCCGAAGATTGCTGCATCGCCTAATGAAGAGCTGAAAACCACAGGTAGTCCTTTGGGACTTGACACATGACTGGTCCAACTTGAGGACAGTGGAAAGCAGATTGAGAATCTATTTTCCAAGACCAAAGATCCACCTTTGAGGATCTTGAAAGATGGGTCAGTGGTTAAGGACACTTGATGCTCTTGAAGAGGACCTGGTTCAGTCCTCTACATGGCAGGTGACTTACAAATAAATGCCTGTTAACTCCAGCTCCTGGATCTGACGCCCTCTTATGGCCTCTGCAGGGACTGCATTTTCACTCACATGTGCACACACACACACACACACACACACACTCACTAAATAAATATCTACAAAATTAATAATGACTAATAAAGTTGAGCAGAGGAAACGTCCCAACGGGAGAGTGCTTCTTTAGCAAGTGTGAGGCCCTGGATTTAATCCGTAGCACCGATAAGAAGAAGAAAGAACAGGAAGGAAGACAGGAAGAAAGAATAACAAAAACTAGTCCCAGTACTTACTTGTTTGTTTGAGACAATCTTATTCTGTAGCCCAGGCTAGCCTCACATGATCCTCCTGAGTCAAAAACAAAGGAAAACAAACAACAACAGCAAGCCTGTGTCAGGCAAGCTTCAACCAGACACGAGCTGGCCGATGCTGCTGCTGCTGGTTCATTGACCAACAGTATATGCTTATGCGGTTGGTGAGCTAGCTGAGCAAACCTGACGACTTGAGTTCAATCCCTGGGACCCACATGCTTAAAGAATAGAACTGACTCTGACTCCCACAAACTGCCCTCTGACCTCCACACATGCATTGTGGTACACCATTGCCCACATATTTACACATGCACACAGGATAAATAAATAAATAAATAAATAAACAAACAAACATAATAACATTGAAGAAAGAAAAATGTGTATTTACACTTATTTGTGTGTGTGTGTGTGTGTGTGTGTACACAGCCTGTACCTGCCTCAGGATGCGTACAGGGAGTCAGTTCTCCCATTTTACTATGTGAGGTCCTAGAGATCAAACTCAGGTTGTCAGGCTAGGTGGCAAGCACCTTTATGGGATACGCAATCTTACCAGCTTCCACAATGTATGTTGGAACAAAGACCACAAATAAACAAAGTTATGTACTGACTGGCTGGTGAAAGTGTGAGCAGTCTTTTGGGAACCTGACTCTTGCCTTCCCTGAACCAGGGCAATGGTTCAATAATAGCTCATTCTGTATTCTGGGCAACTTTATAGACCACAACTGCCTCAGGGCTGATGGCACAGGTCTCCAATCCAAGCTCCCAGGACAGGAAGGGAGGAGGATTACAAAGTTCAAGGCCACTTTTTGAGACCTTGTTTCAAAATGAAAAGTCAAAAACAACAGCAATAATAAAAACAGGGCTCAGATTGTATCTCAATGATAAAGCACCTGCAAGGCCCCAAGACGGCCCCAAGTGCACATGTGCCCACGTGCATAGACATACACATACATGCAGACACTCACACGCAGATGCACACACACACAGACACACACACACACAGACACACAGAGACACACACAGAGACACACACACATGCAGACACACACAGAGACACACACACACCACATGGTGTGGGGAGAAGCTGGGGACGTAGCTCAGTGCACTTCTCCAGCATGGGTGAGACCTTTCCTTTAATGCTTAGAACCTTCCCTCAACACATATTTTTTAAGACAAGGTTTCCTAAAGCCCAGGCTAGCCTCTGAAAATGACCCTGAGCTTTTGATCCCCTTGCCTCCAGATCCTGAGTGCTGGGATGATAGATGTTCACCACTACACCTAGATTTTTTTAAAATTTATTTATTCATATTTATATTTATTTATTTATATTTATTTATTTATTTATTTTTATTTGTACTCATGTTTTGTCTGAATGTATATCTGCCCAACAGTGTGCATGTCTGGCACCTTTGAAGGCCAGGAGAGGGTGCTGGATCCCTCAGGAGTTAGGGACAGTTGTGAGCTGCCATGTGGGTGGTGGGAACAGAACCCTGATCCTCTTCGAGAACAGCAGCAAGTGCTCTTAAGCACCAATCTCTCTAGCCCCATATGCCTGTGGGTTGTTTTTTAAATGTGGTACTGGGGATCGAATCCAAGGCTTTGTGCATGTTAGGCACACTCTACCAGATGAGCTATGCCATGCTATTTTTAGTTTACATACAAAACTTACAACTTGGCAGAGAACATCTGGGACCAGAAAGCCCACTGGAGCCTACTTTGGATCTCTCAAGAGTGTTGGAAACTACAGGCTAAGAACTGTTGTGCTCTTCAACCCAGGGGACTTGTCTCGTCAGCCTCTTCCCATCTCTAGCCCATTTCCTGGAATGGCCCACCAAAACCCCCGAAGAACATCTTTTTAATGCTCAACTCTGACCTGACCCCTCTTCTTTTCCATAGCCTCTCTTGGCTCCACATGGCTTTTGGAAGAGGCCAAAGCTCCCTATCCTGGCCCCAGATCTCTTAGTGGCTGGCACCTGCTCTGTCTTATCTCTAGTCTCACCCCATCTCACCCAACACCCCAGTTACACGGAAGGCTTCAGAGTGCCCAACGAATGCTGGGTTCTCTCTCCCTGTCTCGGGAAACGTGTGGGGAATGAAGAGCCAGACTGATGGCCAAATACAGTGGGTCTAATGGTTGCATAAATCCTGTGCGATTAGCAATAATTCTAGCTGGTATTTACTGAACTCTGCGTATTACCAGCCCCCGTGCTAATCCTCACAGCAGGCTCAGGGAGGTCGGTCCTATTCTTAGCTGTGTTTCATAGTTGAGGAAAGAGAGACTTGCAGAGATTAAGCCTCGTGCTCCTTGACCTGCTGGGGGGTCAGTGGCAGAGTTGGGATCTCCCATGCAAACCCGCTACACTTCATACCCTTTGCAGAAGTTTGTGAACCAAGGGCTATGGGCAGATCCATGTCAAGCAAGGTTACTGTCTTCTCTCTCAATTACATTCAACCTCAATACACTTCCTTGGACCTTGCACAAGCCAAGTCAGGGGTAGGGGGCTGGCCCCAGGTGAATGCAGATAAAGTTCATCCTTGCCCCCAGGGGTGTCTGCAAAGGATTTGGACAGACCTGGCAATGACTTTGAAACAGGGTGAACTTGATCTAATAGAGGTGGCAAAGTCAAGCCCAAGAGTAGCTCTCAACAGTCTGAGGGTGAGGTAAGAAGAGGCGTTTGAGCAGAGACCATGTGACAAGAGTAGGACCTGAGGTCACTGTCGTAGGGACTGAATTCTTATCAGAGCAAGGAGATGAAATAGCTATGGAATGTCCACCCTGCTGCTGTGTATCCAGTGGTATGGGGGTGGGAGTGGTTCTGGGGTATAGCAGAGACCAAACCAGCAAACAGCTCACACAGTCACACACAGGCAACCTACAAAGAGAAGAAACAGAGCCTGGGTGCTGGCCACATCTATACCCTCAGCATTCAGGAGGTTGAGACAGGAAGATATGCAGCTCAAGGCCAGCCTGTGGTATACAGTGTTTAGGGCCAACCTGAGCTATAAGACAAGACCATAAACAAACAAGCAAATAAACTATGACAAAGATACAGAGAGAGCTGGGAATGTAGCACAGCCAGTGGAATGTTTGTTTGGCATGTGTGAAGCTCTGGGTTTAATCCCACACTTAAAAAAAAATGAGGCAGGCTGGGGAGTGGTGGTGCAGCCTTTAATCCCAGCACTAGGGAAGCAGAGGCAGGCATATCTGTGAGTTCAAGGTCAGTCTGGTCTGGGGTGTGAGTTTCAGGACACCCAGGGCTACACAGAGAAACTCTGTCTCAAAAAAATAAAAAAAAATTAAAAATAAATAAAACAAAGCAAAGCAAAAAGACACAGGAGTGGGAGCTGAAGAGATGGCCAGGCAGTTAAGAACACTTGTTGGTCTTGTAGAGGACCTGGGCCTGGATTTGATTCCTGCACGGTGACCCCTCCATGGTCATAACTCCAGTTCCAAAGAATCTGTTGCCCTCTTCTGACCTCCGTAGGCATCAGGCATGCAAGTGGTGCCATATTTGTGTCATACACACAGGCAAAACAATCATACACATAAAAGAAAAGAAACAAACTGTTAAAAAGGAAAACCAAAGCAAATCAGCTAGGCACAGTCATACTTACTGTAATTACTTGGGAGGTAGAAGCAGGAGGGTCAGAGGTTCAAGGTCATCCTCAGCTACATAGCACTTTCAAAGCCAGCCAACAATAACAAAAATAGACAGGAAACAAATCCCTGGTTGCTGAGGACGTGTGTGTGTGTGTGTGTGTGTGTGTGTGTGTGTGTGCTCGCACGCGCACGCTAAGAGGTTTAGTGTTTCTTTTGCAGATAAAGAGAACATTCTAAAATTGATTGCAGCAACGGTCATTGGTTGAGCCCCCTCTGTAATGACAGACTATGATGAGAATGGTTGTGGAAACCCTAGATCATATTAAACATTTATTCTTTAATGAATTGGTTGGTTTTGATACACTTTACTTATTTACTGTGCGCATGCGTTGGGTAGCGGCTGTGTGTGTCAGTCAGGGGGCGTCCGTTCCCTCCTTCCACCACGTGAATCCCAGAACTTGAGCTCCTGTCTCCAGGCTTGCTCAGCCAGCCCCTTTAACAGCTCAGCCATTTCCTTGGTTTGCTTTCTACTGCTGTGACCAAAGTACTACTGACCAAAAGTAGTTTGGGGAGAAAAGTCTTGATTTGGCTTAAATATCCCGAGTGACAGTCCACTAAAGGGGGCCAAGGTAGGAACTCAACACAGGAGCTTGGAGGAAGGACCTGAAGCAGAGGCCATGGAGGAATATTGTTTACTGATTCGGTCAGCCTGCGTTCATATATGCCCAGGATCACTTGCCTCAGAGTGGCACCACCCACTCCCAGTTGAATCAAGAAAATGCCCTACAGATTCCTGCTTGTAACGAGTTCACAAAAATCCAATCAGGATAATCATCTTGCTAGCTTTATTTGTTTTTGAGACACAGTCTCATGTAGGCCAGGCTGGCCTCCTAAAATCACTAAGTAGCCAAGGATACGCTTGAATTTCGGATCCTCTTCTCTCTACCTTCTGAGTGCTAGGATCGTCACTCCTAGATCCTACCTTTCCACCTTGATAGACTAGTACTCTGCCAACTGAACCATGGCTTCCAGCCTCATTTCAGAGCTTTAATCCCACTTCCACATAGAAAAGTATTATCTTCAGGACTAACAGGATGGCTCAGTGGTAAAGGTGCTTGTCATCAAGCCTAATGACCTGAGTTCAACCCCCAGGTTCTATGTGATGGACAGAACACCACCCCCCACTCTTTCGAGTCGTCCTTTGACTTCCACCTGCACCATGACACACACACCTACACACAATAGGTAAATAAATAAAATTCATAAAAATTACTTTCAGTAAGACAGATGGTGCATGCCATTAATCTCAGGAACTGAAAGGCAGAAGCAGGAGGATTTCTGAGTTCAAGGCCAGCCTGGTCTACAGAGTGAGTTCCAGGACAGTCAGGGCTACACAGAGAAACCCTGTCTTGAAAAACTAAAAAGAAAAAGAAAGAAAGAAAAATTATTTTCAGTGATGATCAATTCCATTTGTTTTTATCCCTTGACCTGTGGTTTTCATTTCTTTTAAATTCAAGAGTGTATGTATGTATGTATGTATGTATGTATGTATATATGCATGCATGTGGTTTTGCAATACTAAATGTAGAAGCAAGGGACTTCCATACTCTAGGTAAGTGCTCGACCACTGAGCCACGCCCCCAGCCCCTCACTGGGAGATTCTAAGCAGGGGCTCGACCACTGAGCCACGCCCCAGCTCTGCTCTTAAGTCTTGATCTTTTGAGACAGGATCTCACTCTACAGCCATCCTAGCCTTAACTCACAATCTTCTTGTCTCTGCCTCCCCAGTACTGAGATTTACAGGTGTCTGTCACCATGTGCAGTTATCCCCTGGTCTGTCTGAGCCTCACTTGCTTCCTCTATAAAGTAGGAAGTAGGCTAGTATACAATCCTCAGCTTGCTCATGTGCTGTGTGTTTACTGTGCATCCAGTGCTGAGGATGTGGTGAGCCCCATGATCTCCATGTTCCAGTGAGAAGGAGTGAATGACCAGTGAGCCAATGAGGAGTAATACATGAGGGACAGTGGCTTTAACTCCATTCAACAGATGAGAAAAGAAGCCCAGAGAACTAATTGTCAGACTATTCTGTTCCAGTTCTGTTCCAGAGACATTCTTTAAAAAATAAATAAATTTATTTATTTATTTATTTATTTATTTATTTATTTAATATTTGTGCTTGGCACAGCCTGTGTGTGGAGGTCAGAGGACAGCTTGCAGTAGGCTTTTTCTTTCCTCCCACCTTCTGGGTCCTGAGGACCAAGCTTTATACCATCAGGAGAGGTGGCAAGTTCCTCTACCCTCAGAGCCCTCTCACAGGCCTGGCAGAAACACTTCTACATGAGTATCAGTGATTAAACCTGGCTGAGGTTAGCATGCTGGCATGTAGTCCGTGTGGATGGAGGGACGCGGTGGCGTGGATAGTTTCCTGTAAAGACTTGCTACAGCTTAGTATGGTGACACCCACAATCCAAGGGAGGTAAAAGATGAAGGACCGGGAGTTTAAGGCCTGCCTGGACCTTCTGCGCTGGCTACTGTAGGTGTAGTGATGTGTGACTATAATCTTAGTGCTTGGGAGGTGGAGGCAGGAAGATTCAGAGTTCAAGGTCATCCTCAGTTACAGATTAGCTCAGGCCCAGCCAGCAAGAGAGAGAACTCGTCTGGGGAAAAAACAAGTGGTTGGCACCCGAGGAAAAACACTTGAGGTCGTCTGCTGGCTTCCACACACACATGGACACACATGCACGAGCTACATACATACACAGACATATCCCGAGAGAGAAAAAGACCACTCTTAGCATCTCAGAACATGATGTTATTTACAAATAAGAATGCTGCAGTACCCTTCCCTTTTACCATTGGAGTGTACTCTAGTGTCAAATGGAGGCCCATCCCAGCAGGGTAGACTCCTGCATAGCTCTGTCAATTTGACGTGGTCTAGAGTCTTCTGGAAAAATTAGAATGCTGTGTGGGCGTTTCTATGGAAGATTATCTTGATTGTGTTCTTTAAGGTGGGAAGACCTGCCCATTGTGCGTAGTACCATTTCCTGGGCGGGGTCTGGCACTACATTAGAACAGAGATAGTAAAGTGAATACAAGCATATATGCATTGATTCACCGCTCTCCATTCTTGACCCTGGGTGTGCTGTGACTAGCTGCTGCAGGTTGTGCTCCTTGGATTCCCTTGCAGTGATGGACTGTAACCTAGAATTGTGAGCCAAACACATCCTTTCTCCATGAAGTTGCTTTTTTTCTGTGTGTGTGTGTGTGTGTGTGTGTGTGTGTGTGTGTGTGTGTGTGTTTATCACAGCATCAGGAAACAAAGCTAAGATAGACCCTAAGTCAAAATGACAGCTGTCCATTTAGGAAGATGCTCATGTGTAGACAAGGAGGTATAGGGAGATGCTGTGTGTGCCTGGAGCAAAGGCTGAGAGGCTGTGGAGCCCTGAAGGTTTCCATGGAAAGGCAATGGAAGAGACCTCGTGTGTGTTTAACTGACTTGGGAGCTCAGACCTCTGTACTCTCCAGGACAGTGCAACAGTGCAGTTCTAACCTTGTTTGTGCTTTGTCGTGACAGCTTTAGAACAGGAACAGGTGGGTAGACTGCAGCAAAGAGAAAGAATTTCTCCACTAGATGACACAGTTACATTTGTCAGAGGGCAGGGGTAGACCACAGGTTGGGGTGGGAGCATTTACAGGGAGGCCTGGAGCGGAGGGGAGAGTTGCTCCAGGCAAAGAACTGACCATCCAATCTATGAGAGGTGAGAGCTGGCCTGTACCAGGACTGGAAAGATGTAGGGAGACAGCCAAGGTGAAGTACCTGTCTCGACAAGCTTACGTGGAAGAGAGCCAGGAGAGCAGCTGGGTTTTTGGGTCCTGATACAGAGTCACTCTCTCCCCATCTCTCTCTCTCCTCCTCCTGTTCTATATCTTTCCATATTTCCCCATCTTTCTGTGTCCCTCTGTCTCTGTGTCTCTGGTCTCTCTCTCTCTCTCTCTCTCTCTCTCTCTCTCTCTCTCTCTCTCTCTCTCTCTCTCTCTCTCCCCCTCTTTCCCGCCCCCCTCTCTCTCTGACTCTCCCTCACCTCTTATCTCTGGAACTTTGAGTCTCTGGAACATCATCTCATCCCTCTTCTCCTCCCATTCCCTCCTCTTCTCTCCTTGACTTCCCTTCTCTGCACAGGGTGGAGTATGAGCCAAGGGTGGCGGCTGACTATTTGTCCGGTCGGTTCCCTGCCTGGTACCATATGGGCAGTTGCAGATAAGGCTTGAGGAGGATAGGGGCTCTGCCCAGTTGCATTCCAGAGGCAGCTTGGAAGAGTTGAAGCTCTCATGATGGAGATCTAGCAAATTACTCTTCCCACAGCCTCTGTTTCCTTGGAGAGAGGTCCAGATCACTGTGGTCTCTGTTTTTCTGTCTGCACCTGTATCAGAACAGGTAAGGTTCAAGGAAATAAGTAACTTGGAGGCAGACTAATGTCACTCACCTTACAACACATCATCTGACCTATAAAACACATTGCCCAACCTATAAACCAATGCCCCTGAGATCAACTTGATGCACAGAAATGATTGGATGAATAAGTAAACCAGAATGTAGGGAGAATGGACAACACTCTCTTGTTGTGTTGCCCATTCTAGAAACAACGGATTGTTCTAGAAACTTCCATCTCTACTAGGAGCTTCATCACCACATCTTTCTTCCCCATGTGTACATGTTTATTGACTTATTTAAGAGAAACAGTAGTCATAGCCACTGAAGGTCCTGAGTTCAAATCCCAGCAACCACATGGTGGCTCACAACCACCCATAATGAGATCTGATGCCCTCTCCTGGTGTGTCTGAAGTCAGCTACAGTGTACTTATGTATAATAATAAATAAATCTTTGGGCCAGAGCAAGCAGGGACTGAGCGAGTGGAGTTGACTGGAGCAAGTGGGATTGATCAGAGCAAGCAGATGTCCTAAAAATTAAATTCCAAACAACAATAAGAAGGCTCACAACCATTGGTACAGCTACAGTGTACTCACATGCATAAAATAAATAAATAAATCTTAAAAAAAGGAATTAAAATAAAATTTGAAAAGAGAGACTATAGAGATTACTTAGTTTGTTAAGAGCAATTGTTGCTCTTGCTGAAGATGCAAAGAAGAAATAGGGGTAAGGAGACAGGAAAGGGAGAGACAGAGATGGAGACAGCTAGAGAAACAATAGAAAGAGGAGAAGACAACTCGCTGTCATTCCAGCTTTAGGGGACCCAGCGCCCTCTCCTGGCCCCCGTGGGCACCTACACCCACGTGCTCACACAGAGGGCCACATGGACACAAGACAAATCTGTTCTGAAGTGAGAGAACTGGGGATACTGCTCATCCATAGAACCCACCAGCAAAGGGCTGGAGATGTGGCTCAGCAGTAGGGTGTTTGTCTAGAACAAGGCTCTATGTTTAAAAGAGTGGAGTTTGGGGTCAGTGAGATGGCTCAGGAAATAAAGGCACTTGCAGCCCACCCTGCTGATATGTCTCCAACCTCAGAGACCCCAATGGTTGAAAGAGAGAAAGAGAACTGGTCTTGCAAGATGTCCTCTGACCTCCATACCATGCTTGGGCATACTTGAGCACACACACACACACACACACACACACACGCACACACACACACACTTACACTCACACACACACACTCACACACACTCATACACATGCACACATGCACACACACACACTCACACACTCATACACATGCACACATGCACACACACACACTCACACACACTCATACACACACACACACACACACACACACTATATGTAAATAAATAAATGGAAATTGTAAATTGCTTTAAATAAAGTTTTCTTAGCCAGGCGGTGGTGGCGCACGCCTTTAATCCCAGCACTTGGGAGGCAGAGGCAGGTGGATTTCTGAGTTCAAGGCCAGCCTGGTCTACAGAGTGAGTTCCAGGAGAGCCAGGGCTGAAACCCTGTCTCAAAAACCAAAATAAAATAAAATAAAATAAAATAAAATAAAATTTTCTTTAAAAATAGATGCACGAGGGGCTGGAGAGATGGCTCAGCGGTTAAGAGCACTAACTGCTCTTCCAGAGATCCTGAGTTCAATTCCAGCAACCACATGGTGGCTCCCAACCATCTGTAATGGGGTCTGATGCCCACTTCTGGTGTGTCTGAAGATAGCTACAGTGTACTCACATACATTAAATAAATAAATATAAAAAATTTAAAAAATAGATGCACGAGAATGCTGCACTTTTAACATAACTTCTCTGTGATGTGAATTGCTGCCCTAGTCACTTCTCTTTGGTAAGACATCATAATCAAGATAACTTATAAAAGGAAGCACTTATTTGGGGTTTACAGTTTCAGGGAGTTAAGAGTCCATGACTATCATGGAGGGGAGCACGGCAGTAGGAAGGCATGTGGCTGGAGCAGTAGCTGAGAGCTACATCCTGATCTACAGGCCTGAGGCAGAGAGTCAACTGGAAATGGCAAGGATTTTAAAGACATCAAATCCCACTCCCAGTGACACACCTCCTTCAACAAGGCCACACTTCCCAATCCTTCCCAAACCATTCCACCAACGAGAGACCAAGTATTCTAATTATGAGCCTATGGGGGCCTGTCGTGCCCACCCCGCCAGCAAGGAAGACGCCACAACAGGATTCTTCTTCACACACTTTATTGGGGAACGCCTTTGAGATAAGAAGCGAAAAGACCCCGAACCCCGAACAGGTGCAGCTTAAATAGCTGAACCAACCACGTGTTCAAACCTGATTGGTGCTTTTGTAAGAGCTCAATTAGCATACCGCTCGGGCGAGTAAAGAGGTGGCTTAAGGCTGAAGTTTGCGCAATAAGTTGTTTACCACAAGCTGGAACAGGAAATGGGTACCATCTTAGAATGGCTCCCCACAGGGGCCATGCTCATTCACATCACTACAATTTCAAATTTCTCTAATATAAGGTTTTAAGTAAAAAAAAAAAAAACGGTGTTTGGATGATGGTAGATAGATAAATGGAGAATGAATGCATGTCAATGGATTAAAAGGGATGAATGAGTAAATGGATATGAAATAGGTGAATAATGAATAGAAGATGAATGGGTTTCAGATGAATGGACAGATGGATGGATGGTAGAGAGATGCTGTGGGTTAAGATGGTGTCCTGCGTCTGGCCCACCACAGGGCTAGGGCCGTTCATGGATGCAGACGAAGGAAGTTTGACTACGTGCACCCCACTCTGCCACCAGATGGGCGTTGGGCTGTGAGAAGCTGCCAGACCCCGCTCTGGGGGTGGGCTGAGGATGACAGGTTCTCATACTCTTGGACATGGCTGGAAGAGCTGAAAACAAAGTGAGGCCTGTGGGCGGGCTCTAGGCCAGGCCAAAGGGAAAAGGGCAGGAGGAGAGTGTCCTAGGTTTGCTTGGGGGTCTTGCCTGGCTTGGGGGGTGGCCGTGGCTGAGAATGCAGAGAGGCCTTCTGCTGGAGGTTAGATGTGTGGCTCTTTAGAGGAAGTCCTGCTCCATTGCTCCATTGCTCCAGCACTGCTGATCCCGGTGAGAATGGCAGGAAGGGGAGCTAAGAGGGTAGTAGAGGCAGAGAATAGGAGAGAGAGAGGGAGAGAGAGAGAGAGAGAGAGAGAGGGAGAGAGAGAGAGAGAGGAAGTAGAGGGGGGAAGAGAATGGGGAGAGAGGGGGAGCAAGAGTCAGAGAGTAAGAGAGTAAGTAAGAGAGTAAGAAAGGGAGGAGGGGGCCAGCAGCCCCTTTTATAGAGAGCCGGCCTACCTGGCCATTGCCAGGTAACTTTGGGGGTGGAGTCCAGACAGAATACCAGGGGCTTGAGGTTGACTGATGGCCACAGAATTATGGAGCTGAGGGCTCCTGTCAGGAGCCTAGTGTCTGGGAGCGTGGCAAACTTCCTTCTGTCCCTTGCAGATGGTTGAATGATGGATGCAAGAACAGCCATCACAAATAGATGGGTAACATACAGTGGATGGGTGGATAACAGATAGATGATGGGTATCTGGAAAGCTCGATGGGCTGTGTACTGGTGTTACATTCCCAGTGGCCCTACTTCTATGGGTCTGTGCTTCCGACCCACCTTGTCCTGTACCATCTTTCTCTTTCTAGCCCCTAAGAAAATGCTTTCTTACACTTACTTTGTGTGCATGTATGTGTGTGAGGCTGTATATAGCACGCGTGCACACACATCACTGTTAGCATGCGGAGGTCAGAGGACGACTTGTAGGGGTCGATTTTCTCCTTCCGCCATTTCGGTCTCTGATATTGAACTCAGTTCCTCAACTCAGCTGCAAGTGCCTTTACCCGCTGAACCACCACATAGGCCCCTAAGAAGCTTTTCTCTATCTCCTTGTCTATGTCCTCTCACTAGAGTGAAAGTCACAGATTGAGAAAGGATTGTGTCTCCTTAACAGAAAAATGAAAAGCACCCAGGACAAAGCCCTGTACAATGTGGGGGCTCCAGGAGGCATCCTAGCTTGAAAGAAGGAAGAAAGAAGATAAGGGTAACTCACAGAGTAAGGGCTAAGAGCAGGGGCTATGGTGCCGCAGTGTCACTCGTTGCTGTCAGTTCACATCCTTGTTTTGACTCCACTCCCTAAGTGCTGGGATTACAGTTATGGATCCCCACACCCAGTACAGATCATGTCTGGTACTTGGGTTTCCCTCAGGAAAATGGAGTCTATCGGTACCTTCACGATTGCAATGGAAATTTTGGGAAACATCTAGAGCTTTCTCAGAAAGGGAGTTGCAGTCTTCCCACATAGAGTAGTACTTTCTGTGCCTAGAAATCTGCCCTACAAATGCAAACAGCGCATACCATGCTGACAGGCTAAACTGTAGGAAGGGATTCCTGAGGACAGCCATCATGGCACCCCGTCTTAGTACAGTCTTTCTTCTCAATCCAGGGCCCACAGACTTCTTGCATGATTGATATCAGCCATGCTCCTGGGATCTGGTGTATGAGTGACCTTGTTCTGAACCCAGGTGGGGGTGGTAAATCTTGACTCACCCAATCACCACAGACAACCTCACTCGGGGATTGCACGAACTCACATTTATTCACAGAGACAGAGGAATGGGGGGGTGCAGAGCTTTTCCACTCGGAACCCCCCAGGGTCTGGCAGTTCCAAAGAGGTGCTGGTGTCCAGTGTTTGTAACAGGGATGGATGGGCGGGCTGAGACAAACCAGCCGTCTCTACCCCCTGACCCAAATGTCCTCCGCCTCGTCCTGCCTTACTTAAGACACGGGTTGGAGTGAACCGTTCTAACCAGCATCAGGGATCTAGGGGTGGGTAAAGGAGAAGGTGAGTGACCCAGGGCTCGGGGTAGGCAGGGGAGGTCCCTCTCCTTCAGCTTCCCTCTTCCTTACTGCAAAATGGGAGCTCAATTGGAAGGGCGGAGGGTGGATGTGAGGGTCAGGAGGCCAGGCCCCCCAATCCGCGTAGGTGGGCCTTGCTGTCCACCTCCTCATCCTCCATCTCGAAGGCTGAATGGTCTTGACTGTCGAAACAGGAGGCGCTGAGAAAGACAGGAGGAGCCGGCGGGGACTGGGGTGGGCTGCCAGGTGAGGGAGGCTCTTCCTTGATGTGGGCGATGGGCAGAGGGAGGCCTTCTGCTTCCTGCTTAAGCGGAGGCTGAGGCTGAGGCTGGGGCGACTGCGAGGCCTGGGTCTGGAGTTCCTGCAGCGCTGCAGCCCTCTCCAGCTCCGCCCGCTCCAGCTCGGCACGGTGGCAGCGTTGGTGGCGCAGGAGGCTGTAAGCGCGGGAGAAGCGGCGTGGGCATCGGGGGCACGGATGCGGGGCGGGACCCCCAGCGTGGACTTGAGCGTGGCGGGCCAGGTCCGCCAGTCGCTTGAACTCCCTCTGGCAGCGCACGCACTGGAAAGGGCGTGCCCCGGAGTGGGTGACCCCGTGCTGGCGTAGGTGTGCCCGGCGTCGGAAACCCTTGCCACACTCGGGACACCAGAAACGTGGCTCCCCCGCCGGAGGCCGGGCTGGGGTGGCATCTCCTCCATTCTGCCCGCCTTCGCCCCCTTCCGATGCACCCCCACATTCTGCCCCTTCGCCCCCCTCGGGCCCTTTCCCTGAGTTCCGTCCACCCGAGGCCTTGTCGTCCTTCTTGCCAGCCCCGGGTAACGGGGCCAGCAGGCTGAGTGGGCCATGGACGCGGCGGTGCTGGCGGAGGTAGGAGGCCAGGCGGAAGGCCAGGCCGCAGTCTGGACACACGAAAGGCCGATCGGTGGAGTGGACGAGCCGGTGACGCGACAGGGACCAGGGCCTGGCGAAAGCCTTGAGGCAGATGGAACACTGATGTCGCTTGGGGCGGGGCGGGGGTCCCCCTTCGCCCTCCTGTTCGCCTTCGGGGCGCAGACACGGGTGGGCTTTGAGTTCCCCCTTGGTGGCGAAGGCTTCGCGACAGCGGAGACACAGCAGCGTCCAGTCGGCCTGGAGAAGGACCTGTTTCTCCTCCTGTCGCCCCGCGGCCAGTGCCAACTCTGCCCTTAGCTCCGCTGCCCCGGCCTCGGCCTCCTCGGCCTCCGATTCCCGAGGATCCGTACTCGTGGGGGCAGCCGCGGCAGCAGGGTCCCCCGCGGGCCACGTCTCCGGCCACTGCGCGGTCGCCTCCTCCGCAGCCCCAGCCGCCGCCACCGTGGCGGGCTGCTCCACGCCCTCGTCCCGCGGACCCCAACCGGCCTCGGGCTCGTCCTTCACTGCCCTCTGCCTGGATAGGTCCACCTCGCCACCCGCGTGCTCCTGGGCCAGGTGGCGCCTGAGCTGGGCTGGCTCCGGGAAGGTGCGTGGGCAGGCAGCGCAGCGCAGCGGGGGCTGGGGCCCGTGGCCACGAAGGTGGCGGGAGAGGTGGGCAGGCCTGCGGAAAGCTTTGGGGCACAGGGGGCAGGCGTGGGGCCGGAGGCCCGAGTGGCTCAGCCGGTGTCGAGACAGGTAGTAGGGGAAGCGGAAGAGGCGACCACAGGTGGGGCAGGGCAGAGGTGCCCTAGGGGCTCCGGCCCCCCCTCTGCCACGACCACGGCCTCGACCACGGCCACGACCACGGCCTCGGCCTCGACCACGGTCACGGTGAGGTGGGCTGCCCTGGGCAGGTGGAGGGGGCTGTGGATCCATGCCTGTGGGGAAAGGGGGGAGAGGTAGGGGTGGAGAGAAGAGATGAAAGAGGTGGGGTGAGATGAAAAGGAGAGCAGAGGTACGGGGGGAGGGGGGAGGGTAGATCCACAGTCCAGAAGAGGAGACAGATGAGAGGCGGGAGAGGAAGGTGGTGAAGAGGCAGAAGGGACAGGGAAGAAGAGAGAGTTGTGGAGTAGGAAAAGGAATCAAAGTCCAGGAGAAACACAAAGGAGAGAGATAGAGAGAAAGAAAACATAGATATCAAGAGATGGGAACGGTCAGGAAGACTGAACAAGAGACATACAGAGGAGACATAGGGAGACAAAGTCAGCCAATTGATTTTGCTCTAGTGCCCTGGAGCTTGAACATTCCTGGAGGGGCTGGGAACCAGGGAACCACCCTTGGGGTCCAAGTAGGGTGAGATTCAAAGTTAAGAGGCCCTGGAAGTAAAAAGTGTATGTGTCCAGAAGTCAGGGGCTGGGAGGAACCAGGGAGTAGCCGGGCTTAAGCCCCTGGGTCTGAGGGAGGAGGGCTGGAGTCTGGATCCCTGGGTCTGAGGGAGGAGGGCTGGGGTCTGTGCGCCTGGGTCTAAGGGAGGAGGGCTGGGACTTGGATTCCTGGGTTTGAAGAAGGGCTGATTCCTGGATCCCTGGGTCTGAGGGAGGAGGGCTGGGGTCTGTATTCCTGGGTCTGAGGGAGGAGGGCTGGGGTCTGGATCCCTGGGTCTGAGGGAGGAGGGCTCGGGTCTGGATTCCTGGGTCTGAGGGAGGAGGGCTGGGGTCTGGATCCCTGGGTCTGAGGGAGGAGGGCTGGGGTCTGGATCCCTGGGTCTGAG
>JADRCD010227313.1:0-14111 GCA_019843815.1 Montemys delectorum
AATGCCCATGTGTCTATATTTTCTTCATTCCTCAAAACCTGTAGACAGGGTTCCAGGACCCAAGCTAGGCAGGATACTGTACCTGAAGGCAGGCCAGCTTGCTATTACACATGATACCCTCTGACTGAGGAACTCACTTCACAGCCAAATACACACACACACACACACACACACACACACACACACACACACATACATGTATATGTATGTATATATGTATGTATACATATATATGTTTGTTTATTTATTTATTTACTTATTTATTTATATGACTGTAACCATGGGCGTTGTTGCTTGCTGGCTTATGCTCAGCTAGCTTTCTTAGGCAACTCAGAACAATCTACCTAAAGGAAGGGTGCTTCCTGCAGTGGGCTGTCCCACCCCACTATATCACTAGCCTCCCGCTAGACATAGCCCAAAAGGCCAGCTTTGTCTAGGCAATAACTCAACTGAGATTCTCTTCTCAGATAATTTTAGATGTGGCAAGTCGGGCTGGTGAGATGGCTCAGCAGGTACGAGCACTGACTGTTCTTCCAAAGGTCCTGAGTTCGGATCCCAGCAACCACATGGTGGCTCACAACCACCGGTAATGAGATCTGATGCCCCCTTCTGGTGCATCTGAAGACAGCTGCAGTGTATTACGATGGAGCGAGTGGGGCCAGAGCAAGTGGGGCCGGAGCGAGCAGCCATCTGTACAGCTACAGTGTACTCTTACACATAAAATAAATAAATAAATAGATTGTGGCAAGTCTACATTTAAAACTAACCAGCCCTCTTAGCATCTGGGATACTGATGCAGGAGGATCACAGTGTGGAATGCCCCTGGAGTCCCCCTGGGCTAAGGATAAGAGACTTCATCTAGAAAAGCAGAAAAAAAAAAAAAAAAAAAAGAAACGAATGGCCTGGAAGGAATTCTCTAGGCAATTGTTTATGACTGAGCGCCTAGAAGGCTGGTGGATGAGAGGGCCTAGAATGCCAGGTCAGACAAGGTCGCACATAGAGGACCCCAGACTGGATGTCAAAGAGGTCTGAAACTCCTGACAACACAGGGGAGGAGAAGGCAACAAGCCACATGGGGAGCTCTCCCCAGCCCCACAGCAGAGCACCACTAGGTGACCTTCTTTGTCTTCAAATACCTGCTAGACTGACTCACCTCCTCTCCAGAACTGGGTAACTGGCTATTGGATCAGCCATCCCTTGGGACAGCATAAGCCAACTCTCCCTCCCTACCCCCCTGCTTTGAGTCTAATTGCCTTAGGGGATGTAGGCCCAAGGTTTTATTTCCTCCCATCTGCCACAGCAAAAGGTGGCCTTGCTGTAGCAGCTGGGACAGAGAAACAACTTCAGTCCCTCCAGAGAGCAACAGCAGAAACTGAGGGAGGGCTCTAGAAATGCCAGAGGAAGTAGTCCAGGGAGCAAGGGGAACACAACCGGTATTTGAAGCATGGCACACAGATGCAGGCCAGTGGTCAGTCTACACTCTAGAGAGTTCAGCCTCTGCTAACTCAGGAGACTGCTCTGTCCCAGAGCAGAACAGCCAGTGTGTCCAGTAGACAATAGAACCACTGGCCCTGTCAAGACTCAGGGAAGCCACATCTTAATGAGAAAACAAAACAAACAAAAAAACCCCCAAAACCAAAAACAACCCACACTACAAGTACTGAAAAGAGTCATGGTGACATTATTTCACATGGACTGAAAGGGTCACAGTAAGAATGTTTCAACAGACTCCCTGCAGACACATGAAAACCAGTCTCAGTCAAGACTTCAGCAAAGAAACAGATGCAGCAAAAATACGGAAACTGTCAGACTGAGAAACACAATGGTGGAAATGAAAAACTTGGTGGACAGGACACACTCAGTGCTAAAGCGGAGACCACAGGAGACAGAGGCCAAAGACACAAAGACCTCAATAGGATGCGTTCAAAAACTGGAGAAAAACACAGCGAAAGTAAACAAAGCACAGGAGCCCTGGCAGCCTGGGAGAGCACTCCCCTGCACAGTGACAGTCATAGCTTTAGAGTTCCAGAAGAAGATGGGGAGAAGGTGGGACTCAAACATCCCCGAGTAAATGATGTCTGTCAGTCTCCTTGACTTGGCCAGAGAAGTAGAATCTCCCAGTCCAAAGGGTAAGTTAAGCCATAGGATAAACCGAAACAAATCAACATCAAATACCGAGTAATTCAACTGCCCAAAAAACTAACATTATAAAAAAAATAAATAAATCTTAAAACAGCCGGAGAGTAACACAGTGCCTGCAGAGGAAGACCAATTGAATAATGGAAGATATGGTGGTTTGAATAGGCATGGTTCCCCACAGACTTATGCGTTTGAATGCTTGGCCATAGGGAGTGGCACTATTAGGAGATGTGGCTTTGTTGGAGTGGGTGTGGCCTTGTTGGAGGAAGTGTGTCACTGTGGGGGTGGGCTTAGAGATCTCATACGCTCCAGCTATGCCCAGTATGACACAGTCTCCTTCTGCTGCACTCGGAGCTGCCTCTCCAGCACCACGTCTGCCTGTACGCTGCCATGCTTCCTACTGCAAGGATAGTGGACTAACCCTCTGGACCGTAAGCCAGCCCCAATGAAATACTTTCCTTTATGAGAGTTGCTGCGGTCATGGTATCTCTTCACAACAATAGAAAGACTAACTAAGACATGATCTGTCTTAGTCATGAACATCAGAAGTTAGTGGCACATTTTTAAAGTTATTTTTTTAAAAAAGAAGAACATCTCTCAGCCTTTCAGCTATACATCCTATATCTGAGAAAATTATCATTCAAAAATAGAGGCAGGAGAAACAAGGAGGATCATTCTCCTGTAGCAGTTGTCATCTTGGAGGCTTATTGCCTCTGTCTGCTAATCTTGGCTTAGTTCTAGAAGCTTCTAGCCTCTGTGCAATCTTATCTAGGCCTAGAATGTTTTCAGCCTCTGAGACTTACTGCTGAATAAGCTCACCCTTTCTAGTTCTTTTTGAGTTCTGGCTGACTGATTCAGCTCAGTTGTTTTGGCTCAAAATCTTCTCCACGATAACTGATTCAACCTGGCTTCTCTCCCAGCTTCTGACTGCATTGCTCTGCTTGGCCTGAAACTAACTCTCGCAATCTGTTCTAATCTTCTGGCTCCTTCTCATTCTCTGGCTCATGTGTCTTCACCTGTGTCTAGTTTGTTCTCTCTTCAACCTGTCTCTGTTCAGTCCTGGTAAAACTGTCCCTCTCCTTCCTGTGCATTGCTCCCTCAAGTGGCTTCTCTTTCCTATCTCTTCTCACGAGAGTTGTGCAGATCCTATTCTGTCAAATCTTTCTCTGATTTGTCACTTTGTCTGCCTCTCAATTAGACATCATTTTCAAACATGGGTGCACCCTTCTACAAACTAACTTTACCTTCATTGTTTGAGATTAAAGGTGTGTACTAAGAGTACGTCCCAGCTGTGGGCTAAGGGGGGTGAGGCACACCACAACTAGAATCAAGTTTTTAAGTTAATTACACAATCTTGGGGTTCACAGTGTGATCAAATATTCTGCAACAGTGAATGGCTCAGTAGCTTAAGGCACTTGCTGCCAAACTTGATGACCTAAGGTCCATCCTCAAGTCCCACACGTAAAAAGGACGACTCCCAACAGCTCTGATCTCTACAACTATGGTTAGTGGCTGGTAAGTGTGCATGTACATGACACACCCACTAAGTAAACCTAATACATTGGGGGGCTGGATAGATGGCTCAGCAGTTAAAAACACCGATAGCTCTTCTAGAGGTCATGAATTCAAATCCCAGGAACCACATGGTGGCTCACAACCATCCGTAATGAGATCTGACGCCCTCTTCTGGTGCGTCTGAAGACAGCTACAGTGTACTTACATATAATAAATAAATAAATCTTAAAAAAAAAAACCTGATACATTTAATAAAACAAAAATGAAGTAGGCCCTGGAAAGATGGATCAGTAAGTAAAACACTTGCTATACAAGTTTAAAGACCTGAGTTCAAATCCCTAGAACCCATGTGAAGCCAGATGCGGTCGGGTGCACCCATTATTCCAGTACTTTCAGAGGGAGATGGGAGATAGTATCAGGATTATTCTGGAAGCTTGTGGGCCAGTTAGCTTGGCTTACTCAGTGCAACAGCAAAATAGCTAACTCTGTCTCAAACAAGATGGAAGCTCAGGGCTGCCACTCAAAGATGTCCCCTCACTCCACATGTATACAGGAGATGTGGATGGCCACACTCAATCAGACTCACTGTGGAGGGACACAAGGCATTCACACATGAAGGAAAGCTAATAATTTGTTGTTATCTCTGGGTTTATCAGGAGAGAGAATGTGGCTGACAGACACTTGTTCTTAGTCCTCTAAACTGTTGTGTCAGAAAGTTAGGAGGCAGGATTTTTCCATGTAGCCCTCTGTTCTCAAACTCGTGGAGATCCACCAGTCTCTGCTTCCCAGAGTGCTGGAATTAAAGGCATGTACCACCATGCCCCGGGGGGAAAGTTAAAATTTTATTTAAGTGAATGAAATTAGCAACCTTAACACATATAAAGAGAAAAAAGAGGAACATCTAAGATGGCTCAGTCCATAAAGTATATGCTGGGCAATATCATGACCTGAGTCCCAATACTAGGAACTGGGCTTAAAAAAAAGCTTGTAATCCCAGAGCTGAGGGAACAGACAGGAGGATCCCAGAGACAACAGACATATGGCTCTGTGTGTTTGTTAGGTATGGTTACATAGTGTCTGTTGAGAACAAGCCACACAGGGTGCTAGAAGTACAGACAGACAGACAGGCAGACAGACAGACTGACTGACTGACTGACTGACAGTACCATGGCCCCCGTAACCTCTCTGGCCTAATGAATTAAAGGAGGTTTCTGCCTACAAAGCAAGTTGGAGATCTGTCTTCTCCCAAGAAGTATGTACCAGCAAGACCATGTTCCTGCAAAACCTGGATGAGTTTAAAGTTTTTCTGGGAAAGAAACCAGTTTGGACCTAAGAACGGCCAAGAATATTTTGAAAAAGACAAAGTCACGTCTCCCTAGATACACACATATACCAGAAATTCACAGTGCGAGACCAGATCACCAGGCAACTGGAGTCTTAGAACCATGGGACATAGCCTTTTCCTAACTCTGTGGCAGGGTCAATTTTTTTAAAAAGACTTATAACTTATTTATATATATAGGTGTTTTGCCTGTATGTATGTATGGGCGCCTTGTGCACGCTCTGTGTCCTCAGATGTTAGAAGTTGCATCCACAGGATCTGGAGTTAAGGATAGTTTGTGAACCACCATGTGGGTGCTGGGAACCAAACCTGGGTCCTCTGCAAGAGCAGCTGGTGCTCTTTGGGGGAGAAACTGGACTGGGGGGGGGCGGAGAGGAGTGGAGAGTGAGAGTGGGGGGAGGAGGCTCAACAACAGAGAGAAATAATACTTAAGAACTGACAGGTACGTTGAACCAGCATCTACAGTTTGTGCAGACCTGGGGGAACACACATCCCAGAAATTGCTACAGAGTTATGTAATTTTTCTGAGCTCAGAGGAGTTTTTTTCCTTAGCTTTCTTCATAGGAGTAGAGAATTCAAAAGAAACTGAGCTATCTACAAAAGAACATTTGTCAAAAAAATTTGTACTACAGCCACACTGGCAGAATACTCTGTCAGGGTTCAGAGGGCACGCCTTACTAGTGTGAACAATAAAGCTACTCTGGATGTTAATCCCAATGCCCTTTGAATGTGAGTAGAGATGCTTGGGAATACAGAATTCATGAGATATTCTTTTTTTTGTTTTTTCGAGACAGGGTTTCTCTGTATAGCCATGGCTGTCCTGGAACTCACTCTGTAGACCAGGCTGGCCTCGAACTCAGAAATCCACCTGCCTCTGCCTTCCAAGTGCTGGGATTAAAGGCGTGCACCACCACTGCTGGTCTTCATGAAATATTCTTGGCAGATGGCCAGCTCTCTTTTATTCTCAGGGATGGAGAGAAAATTGGGTGGAAATCAAGTTTCCATCTTTTACTATTCGTATCTTATTATTTAGATGTTTATTTATTTTAAGAAATTATGTGTATATGGATGGATATGTGTGGAGGCCAGAGGTCAACCTTAGACATCTTTCTCAGTTTCTGTCCACCTTTGATTTTGAGATGGGGTGTCTCATGGAACTGGAAGACAGCCTATGTGATCAGACTGATGGACCAGGGATCCCCAGGGGTCTCCAGGGATCCTGTCTCTCCTTCTACAATGTATATTATAGACAAATAGCACCTGCCCACCTTCATGCAGGTCTTGGGGTTAAATATAGTTGGCCATGATTGTGCAGCCGACGACATTTTCCCAACTAAGCCATCTCCCAACTCCTATTCAGATATCTGAAGAGAATACACTTGTATAATTTAAAAGTGTAAACAGTAATGAAACCAGGAGGGTCACATAGGCACCAGGTGACAAAGACAGAGGTGACAAAGATAAGAGTTAGCACAGATGCAAGTCCCTCAGCCCCAGCTGGCCTCAGGGCAGAGTGAAGGGCTCATCTTCTGTGGAGCAGAAGGGGCTTGAAAAGGCAAGTGGTGGAGCCACCATCCAGAGGTCCTGCATCCAGGAAGCTGTGGGGAGGGGCCTGTTCTAACAGCTACAGCAGTTTTCCAGCAGGCCCAGCTTAGGTGGGCTTTACTGTGCAAGCAGCAGACACTTGTAGGCCTCTTAAGGGTACCTGGCCTCAGATCTTACTGCTGTGCCCTGGGATGAGCCAGCAATGGAACCCCGAGCTGGGGGAAGCTGGAGCAGAGAGTGCCACCTACTGCCCTGGGGCAGGGGAGTATCCTACAGGAGATACTCTAGGAAATTCACAGAGCTCCTTCTCGGGTGACCTCCTTCCCTGTGGTCCAGAGTCCTTGGTTCTTGATCATCTACATCTTACAGCTGTTTGCCACACATGGGAAAAAACAGGAGCACAGGGCATGTAGTGACTGTCCAAGTTGAGGCAGGTGGGGAGGAGAGGTGCTGGGCTCTCCTCAGATGGTCTGCTTCGAGAGAGCAAGCCAGCATCTCCTCACTGCTGGGCAGTATGGTCAGCTGCATTCAGAGGTCTTGCTCTGCCTGGCCTTTCTCTAGCCTGACACTATTGTGTGTGTGAATGTGACAGGTGTGTCCCTGCTGGTGAAGCAGATGGACCTTGCTGGGAGGGGACTAGGAGTTGTTTTGTTCTTTTAGTAATGAGATGTTTAACTTAAAACATTAACTTTTGAACGTCGTGTTTTATATAGCAATAGCAACAGGAAATCAAAACTAGATCTAAATGCCTGGCACGGCCCACAAACCTTACATGATTTCATCTACTCTCTGTGCTTCTGCCAACCTCTCTAAGATCCCTTCTGGTCTCATGGACTGACTGCTCTTCACTGTCCTCTCTATCTGGGACATTCTTCCTTCCATCTGGGCATGCTATAGCAGGCTTCAATCCCTCATCTCAAATATCATCTACCTCCTCTAGAGGATACTGGGCCACCCCTGGTAAGTTGGTCACCCACCCTAGTTTTTATTTATTTTTTGCTCAATTTTTTAAAGGACTAAACTTTTTTTTTTTAAAGTGTTTATATTCATTATCCATGCCCTGTTAGCTTGACCTAAGCTTGCCAGTTGTCCTTTCAAGATGGAGTAATGTTCTCCCTTAGGAATAGCTTTAGGATCCTCTGATTCCTGCCCCACCCTCTTTGAAATGTGTTCTACTAGCTAGAGATGGCTGTACTACTCTTACTATCCCTATTGCTCTTTATTAAGTGGAAAGTATCTTTGTCATGGGTTGAATGTAAAACGTCTCGTATTGTCTCATGTCTGTTGGTCCACTCGGGCAGTGCTGTTTTAAGCTGAGAAACCTGTGGATCCTTAAAAGCCTGGGAGATTGTCAATGCAGTGAAACCAATTGCCACACACCCTGCTTGGCAGTGCCACCAGCTGAGCCACCTTCCACTCTGTCCTTGTCCTCTGAATGCAAAGGTATTTGGAAATAGACTCAAAAAAAGAACTAGAAAAATCTCATTATTGGTTGTGACTCTCTGTGATTGGCCCATCTCTTGCTGTATCTCAGCAGGAGCCATTGTGAGGAGCTGCAGGCCCACTCATGTCCAATGCTGGTTGGGTGGGTTGTGCATGCCACACGTGTGAATGTGTGTGTGTTCTGACACTGCAGAGAAGCTGGTGTATGGCTGGCAGACAGGAGTCTACTTGGAGCTCAACAGGGGAGTTTGTTTCCTGGGTCCTTGGTTTTGGTTTGTGGGTTTTGATTTCCATCTTGAGTTATTGTTTTGGTTTGGGGTTCAATTTGTGCTTTCATTTCTTTTTTCTTTTTTTTTTAAGATTTGTTTATTTTATATGTATGAGTACACTGTAGCTGTACAGATGGCTGTGAGCAATCATGTGGTTGCTGGAAATTGAACTGAGGACCTCTGCCTGCTCATTCTGGCCCCACTAGCTCCGGCATAATACACTGTAGCTGTCTTCAGACGCACCAAAAGAGGGCGTCAGATCTCATCATGGATGGTTGTGAGCCACCATGTGGTTGCTGGGATCCAAACTCAGAACCTTCAGGAGAGCAGTCAGTGCTCTTACCCGCTGAGCCATCTCGCCAGCCTCTCATTTCAGTTCTTATTATCACCTGTTTTTCTGTCCATAACTATTTGTTTCTTTTTGACATTTTTCTACTACAGAGATGTACTAAACATGACCATCGTGGCATGAAGGAAGGAGTGATACTGAAGTGCTTCTCTATTTTACCACAACTAAGTTAATACTAATACAAAGTAGGTTTAAATACATCATTAAAACAACCAGCACAGCGGTAATTAGGACAATGATCACACAGCAAATGAAGGGTGTAATATGGACACCCAACACATTGTTGTCTCAATACTTCGTAGACACTGAGACTCTTGAGTCTGTCCATCTTGGTGCGGACTGTATTGTCCCGTCCTTGCCATTTATCTGTTTGCTTTCCCATCTGGGACCATTTCCTCCTTGGTACTTAACATGAGGCCACTTTTGAGCCACAGACTCTTTGTCTGGGAATGCTCTTATGTTCACTCCATTACTGATAGATGGCTGGATGGGGAATTCTTGATAGACAAAATTTCCACTTCAGTACTTATATATGAGTGTTTCATCTCAACGCCTTCTTAGCTGCCCGCCTTCCCAGGGAACTTGGCCTTACTTGAACGTTGGTCTTTTGTACGCAATGGCTTTGGTGTTTATAGCAGGCTGACTGAGCTGTACCTAGGATTTCTTTGGCTCATCTAACCTGGAGTTTGTTGAGCTTGAGCCTTGAGGTGATTCAATAACTTTTCAGTGTCAGCCTCCCTCCCTCCTGGAGAAGTGATGTGTGCCAGCAAGTGTGATGTCCCCATAGATGACCCTGGAGAACTGACATGTGCCAGCGAGTGTGATGTCCCCATAAATAACAAGCTCATTGTTCTCCTGAAGCTTCGGCAGCTGTGAACAACACCATGAGCCCATGTAGACTTGAGCCTTCACCAGTCTGTAATGAGGTGGGCCTAGGCTCATGAGGCCCCACTTCCCTCTAAGCAGCTCACCTCTTCCAAGTCCGCCGTGTTCCTGCAGGTCACTGCAATCAGCTACTGGTCTACCAAGCTAGGTAAGAGTTAGCTGTTTCTTTGGTCTTCTCTTGCCTGAAGTGAACAGATGTCTGTTCACATCTACCCAGAAGTCCACAGGGTAACTGGGCCTGACTGAGGAGTGGGCCACAGGGACCCTGAAGCTTGAACTTCATGTTGGTACAATGCGGGTTCCCATGGTGAAGGACTTGGGATGGTGTCATGGGAGGCTGGGGGAGTACAATGATGGAGATAGAGGCCATCACCTCAGGCAAGCTTCCTTCCCCAGCAGAGGATCAAACCTAGGGCCTTGTGCTTGCCAGGCAAGAACTCTCCCATGGAACTAAGTCTCCAGTCCCCGCTCCAGCCTTCTTATAGCCCGAAGTAGACAGTGTTAAATCAGTAGGAACCTACGAATTTTGAGATAGTAGATAGTCTTTGGCTGGGCAGGGAGAAGGGACTAAGAAATTAAATTATATTCTAAAACAAAAGAAAAATACACAGGGAAAATGAATACTGCCTTGGATTTACCAAAGGTTAAAATCAAGAGATTGCTGAGCTGAGCAAGTTGCTATCCAAACAGACTCCTTTTCAGGAATGTAAGCTCTTGGAGGTTTATTTCATTAAAAACCAAACCAAAACAGACTTATCCCCAACAGGAGCGTACCCTCACAGCAGCAGCAATCACAAGGCACGTATGAAATAGAAACATTAAAAATGTCACAGATCACTTAAAAAGATGCCGATCCACGGTTAACATGAATGCATATCAGAAAACGACGTTTAAATGTCCTGATTCCTCTGCCTGTTCAACAAGAGAAGGAATAATGGCCTTCCATGTACACGATCCGTGGCACACGTCACAAGCCTTTACACCACTCAACACGCTCACTAAGGACGGCAGCAGCCAGTGTACAGCTCAGAAATCACTTTTAGAGCATTCCTATTGTTCAGAGGCATCTGGAATTTATAGAATGAAAGAAGAAAGTTCGAAATTTTCTCAGCTTAGAAAAAGCCCACAGTTCTATGTTCCCGGACAAACCACCATGAAAAAGGATATTGGACATATTAAAAAGTACTAAGGGCATGATTTGTATTTGGGGATCAGAATAATAACCCTCTTCCCAAAACTGACTAGAGAATATATAAAAAATATAAAGTCAATTACACAAAAATAAAATAATGTTTGATTCAGATTATTGCTTAGGAAGTGGTTTGAATATTTGTTAGTGAAGCTCAGATTAGACATGACAGTATCAGTAACTGGAGCACAGAGTCCTAGGATCAACATGTTCTATGACGTTTATAACACACAGAGAGAGCTCTACCTGAAGGACCTGGGAAGACACAGTGACTGTGGTCCACGGAGAGTTCCTCTTAGCTGCAAAGTCCTTTTCTATGGAATACGGAGGAGTGCTTATTGAATCATTCCCACAGACGGGAGAGGGAAAACTGAAGTTCCAGTTTTAAACAAAAGCGAAGATAAATGACAGAGAGTGAAGCATCCTGACAGAGCACACGGCACCGCACAGACACCAGTGATACGCTGTCATCTGTCATCCTCTACACGTCAGCTCCTGCTGGATCCAACCATCTATTCTGGCTGTGTAGTCAAGCACAGCCATAACCTGGCCAGCTGGAGGTGTCTGAGTAGTTCTGTCTGCAGGTGACATGGCAGGAAGCACTGGGCAGTAGCCTACAACAGCACAGCCTGGGCGGCCTCCCTGATGGTGGATGTAGCCCTCTGCAGCTCTTCCTCTGTCTGCTCCACGGTGACCACAACCCTGATGCTGAGAAAGACAAAACACAGGGACACTGGGTCATAGGCTTGGGTGGCAGACAGGGCTCTGAGGGAGCCCGCCTTCTACCTGCTGCTGATTTCCTACCATGCAGCAGAAGGGAGCTGCCATGGCAGGGATCTGCACCCTGCGAAGCTAACACTTGGTTCTCTGTGGCCATGGGCAGAAGCTATGCCTCCTGGCCAACCCCACTCACCTGTCTCAAGGCCAACTGTTTTACTCTGGGGAAGCCACGGAGGCTAGGAAACCCAGCCTTTCAATGATCTACTACTCTAAGCAGGAGGTCAACACTTCTCACACTGGTCTGCCTGGCTGTTCCTACTGAAGAACGCAGCTGGGACATACATGAATGTCTATTTCAGAAGGTAAAGCAGATGTTTTCTAGTTCTTAGGACACAGACTCAGCGAAGCAAGCCTCCTCCTGTCTGCTGCCAACAGTGCCTTTCAGCACCAGACACAGTCACCAAAGACACAGTGGAGGTGGGCACAGGAAGGAGTCAGAACTCAAGTAGCTTGAGCAGCTAATTCCTGAGTTTACCTAGTTCTGATCTGGCCATCTGCATGTGAGATCTCAGCCTACCAGGGAGCTCTGTGCCCTAGTCCACCTGCATCTTAGACTCTGTGCTCCAGGTTGGTCCTGGAGGTGTTCAGGCCACTGCACACAGCAGCAAACTTCAGTGTTTCATCTGCTGAATGGTGGATCATGGTATCCACCAGGGTCCTCCTGAGCAGATACTGCTTGGCCTCAGGTAGGACCATACCCCAACACACCCTCTACAAATCTAATCCACTTCAGCCAGTTTCCCACTATTCGGGACATTAGCCTACAGTGTGGGAAAATCACACACAACAAACTAACTCTCTATGGCATGCTATCAGACACCACTAAATGAGTGTTCTTATGGGGGTGCTTTCCCATCGTGGTAAATCTAGAGGAAACTATTAGAAGCTAGGAACTGCCTGCACTTAATTCCCTGAGGTCAGGGTGTCACTTGTTCTAGAAGTCTCCTCTGTGACCTCTGACCCAGGGCTATGGTGGTTGGAGTGTTCATTTCTTCTGATCACAGGAGTCAGAGCTGAGTACCTCAACAGCCCCTGTTTGAGTCCACCCCTCTCCTTTGCTTTGCAGTCCTGCTGTAGCTTTGGTGTCTGCAGGATGATGCATGTAGATCACAGGCACCGTCAGCAAGGTGACCACATCCAGGCTGCTCCCTTCTCCATGAAGTGTCTCCATAGCACAAGTTACAGTTGGACTCCAGCTGTTAGAGCTGCTAAAGAGTCCGTGGCTTAGAACAGTCAGTCCCGTGATGCTTTTCAGTTCAAATGAAATGCATCTAGCTGCTAAACGAACCCAGGGTGTGTGCTACACTATAAGGACATTCTTATCCTGCAATATTCCAAGTTTTCCCAACACAACATATTTCAAGTGTAAAGCAGGAAGTGACATTGCACTTTTAATATTAACCAACCTTGGAGGAGGAAGGCATTTCTCTTCCTTGTCCAAGTAGCGTGCCTGAGTCAATGCGATGCCCTTATTCATGCACTGCAGGGAGAAAGAGTATATTAACAATCGCTTAGGTCACAGTGGGCAGATATGCTGTCCTCAAAAGTACCTGCCATTTATATTTCCATTTAGAGTTCTAGGAGACAAAGCTTATGTGCCCCTAATGTTCTCTCAAGGTGAGCCCTTCTTTTGGACTCAGACTTTCCTGTGATGGTGGCTACAGAGCCTATGAGATGTCTGGATGTGGTGGTTTGAATGACAGCAGCCCCCATAGGCTCATATATTTGAATACATGGCCTGCTCATGTCCACTGCTTGAATGTGAGCCCTGTGTCTCTGAACAGCAGTGTTTGCTAAAGCAGAAGAACAGAGTGGGGCTAAGAGCACATATATGGGCATGAAGATGACTCCACCCACAGGGCCGTGCAGACCACCATCGGGGGAGGCTCCTCTCATGGGCCTCAACATAGGCACACAGCTTTTGTAGAGCTTCTACTGTGTTCACTGTTGTGAGCCTACCAGTAAGAGAAGTCCTGTGGGAAACAGTAGACCCAGCAGCCACAGGGACACAATGCAATCCTTGGCTTGCTGGCTTGTCCATTGGTGGGTTCTGAACAGGTGCATCTGTCTTTTCTAAAACCTCTAAGCACAAACTTACTTTCATGTCTGTGTATTTCTAGGGTAAGATAGAGGCAGTAAGAGGGTGGAGGATGCTGTGCTCCTTTAGCGAAGCCTGTCTTTTCCTCGGGCCCGCAGAGCTGAGCCTGAGAGGACATGTGTCATGTGTCCTTTTTCAGCCAGTCTAGTATTCTTAGCCTGATCATCATACTGCGATAAGAACATACACATGTCTTTAATAAGGAATCTTAGATTTGGTTTGCTTTTTTAAAGATAGTAGGTCCCAAGAGGTTCGAGACTGTGTGCATTGTATACCGCGTGCAGTGTATACCGTGTGCAGTATGTACTGTATGCAGTGTGTACTGTGTGCAGTGTGTACTGTGTGCAGTGTGTACTGTATGCAGTGTGTACTGTGTGCAGTGTGTACTGTATGCAGTGTGTACTGTGTGCAGTGTGTACTGTGTTCATTGTGTACCGTGTGCAGTGTGTACTATGTTCATTGTGTACTGTGTTCATTGTGTACCGTGTGCAGTGTGTACTGTGTGCAGTATGTACTATGTTCATTGTGTACCGTGTGCAGTGTGTACTGTGTACGTT
>JADRCD010227315.1:0-20862 GCA_019843815.1 Montemys delectorum
GCTAATGGTCAGCGAGACTTAGCTCTTGCACCCCGTGGGGTCTTATCCCATTGCACACGGGAGAGTGACTCAAACTGCCATATGTCCTCGAGGCCTGATGCCTTTGGCCCCTACGACAGGATTAGGCTGATGCCATAAACCAGGAGCACACCAATGAGTAGTGATCCAAAGGATCCCACCGATCTCTTGGTGCTGGTAATGGACAGCACATCAGCTAGCCTAAGACATGGGGCATCGGCCAGAGCCTATCATTTAAAACAAAAAGGGGGAGATGTAGAGAGCCACGCCCGAGCTGGCTCAGTCAGCATTATTAGATGGTGCCAGCATCCGGTGTCTTCTCCCTGTAAACAAGTAGTCTGTGCATGTGCTAAGGGCCAGAGCGTGTGTTCTTGCTGGCGAGACGATTGCACGGATCACACTTATTAAAATTGGGATACAGAGCTAAACAGAATTCTCAACTGAGAAATTTTACATGACTGAGAAGCACTGAAAGAAATGTTCAACATCCTCAGTCATCAGGGAAGCACAAATCAGAAAAAACCTGAGATTCTGCTCACCATCAGTTAGATTGGCTAAGATAAAAAAAACTTAGATGACAGCAGGTGCTGGTAATGATGTGGAGAAAAGAACACTCATCCATTGCTGGTGGGATTGCAAACTGGTACAACCACTCTGAAAATTAGTTTGGCAGTTCCTCAGAATATTGGACATAGCACTGCCTGAGGACCCAGCTATATCACTCCTGGGCTTATACCCAGAAGATGCTCCAACATGTAATAAAGACACATGCCCCACTATGTTCATAGCAGCATTATTTATAATAGCCAGAAACTGGAAAGAACCAAGATGTCCCTCAACAGAGGAATGGATACAGAAATTGTGGTACATTTACACAATGGAGTACTACTCAGCTATTAAAAACAATGACTTCATAAAATTTTTCGGCAAAAAGATGGAACTAGAAAATATCATCCTGAGTGAGGTAACCTAATCAGAAAACAACAAACATGGTATGTAGTAAGTGAATATTAGGAAAAAAAGCTAGAATACCCATGATACAACTTACAAATCATATGAAGGTCATGAAGAAGGAAGACCAAAATTTTGTTCCTCAATCCTACTTCGAAGAGTGCCCTTGGTCATGTGAAGGTTCTATGTTCCAGTGTAGGGGAATGAAAGTGGGAGAGGGTGGGTTGGTAAGCAGGGGGAGGGAGGAGGAAATAGCTTTTTTTTTTGTTTTTGGAGAGAAAACCAGGATAGGGGATATCATTTGAAATGTAAATAAAGAAAATATCTAATAAAAATAAAAATTACATACAAATAAAAAATTTTAAAGTGAAAAAAAAAAACAAACCCAAAACAAAACAAAACATAAAAACAAGATAAATGTGGTTTGTATACCCAGTAAGACTACATCCAAGAAAAGTTGAATTTTCCTTTGTGAGTGATTGTTAATTGGAAACAGCTTCTAAATTAAATGTGGGGCTCCTGTCTACTTACTCTCTGTGAGAGGGATATTGTGTTTCAATATCCTCAGATTCTAGGCTGATTATCATAGGAGTAAAATCTATCCTAGATGCACTTCCACTGAATCTGACTTAGGTTACAATTTAGAAACTGGGGTGGCTTTGAAAGAAGCTTAGCTTTTCTTAGTTTTTGTTAATTCCAGGATAGGCCCAGGATAGATGGGGACTCTGTCTCCAGAGTTATAGAGAGCGACAATGGAGAGTATATTATCTAGATGTCACATCTCATACCTGTCATAGAAAATATATATTAAATACACATGGTTATGTCCTGAATACACAAATAGAACATATGGTACTGGGATGTAAAATCCTCAGTACATTCGTCTCCTATCTGAAAATCTCAGTAATAAGAGTCCTATGACTAAGCAAAGTCAGTTTTTTCTATGTTGGGTTCTGGCTAGCACTCACTCCTACATACAGTAAGGCCATGCTATTGAGAAATCTTCAGGAAATTGGACTGTGTCATGGACAAATGCAAATCAGTAGAAGCAGAACAGGGCTCCTTTCAGATTTGTTATTGCCTATACTCATCTCTGTGGTTCAGAGACTGTAGGCATTCAAGTTGGCCCCAAAACCAAGGGTAGCACAGGTTTATTTACAAAAAAAGCATGTTCTTTTCTGTGGCCCAGAGAACACTTCTGGGTCCTCTGTACTTTGCATGTCTCTTGACATTAATTTGTCCACTGATAACAATGACTGTCCTTCTCACACAATCCCAGAAATCTGATGAAATCTTATCTATTTTTTCATTAGTGGGTATGAATTTATTAAGCAGAGATTTCCTTCCTGTTAGGTATCTTTTTCAGTGTTTCTTTGAGATGAACATTAAAAAGAGTTGAAAATAAAACTTGAGGAATTATCAATATGACTGAAAGGACAAATCTGTTATCCAGTTAAGTTTGATTATGTTTATTGAGGCTCTGCCAAATGAGTTCAAATAAACCCATCTAAGAGCAGGAACTTTCCCACTTTCCATCAAAATATCATGAGTTTACAATTGTGCACATGTAATCCTTTTAATCCTTTTTTTTTAGAAACCTCAGATTACTGATCCTGTTTTTCTTAAGGGTCTCACAATCTATATGTCCGTCTTTGAATATGTTATGATGAAGCTACCATGTAATCTATTAAAATTAAATTATAATTGTCAATAAAAGTCATCAATACTTGTACCACGAAAGCCTACATCTTGATGTGTTCTTTGAGATTTTGTTGTTCTCAACTTACTTTGTTACTCCATTCACTGGTTTAGCAAAGTGACAATTTGCCTTCATAAGGTACCCCAAATACTACATTTCAACAGAAACTTAATTTCAAATTGCAAGTGTTTACCTTTTACTATACCTTGCTGTGTAGTATTTTCTCTTACTGATGAGTGGCAGCAGCAATGTTCAACTAGCAGATAGCCACCAGCATCAGTAGTGTGTTACCCTTTAAATACTACATAGGATATTCAACTATTTGTTTTATTAGGGATTTATATTAAATGACTTGATACCATTTTTAACATAAAAAGTTCTACATTATTTTACCTGGTTATAACATCATTTTACGGGAGTATGTAGTATCTTTGAATGTAGACATAATGTGCTCAGGGGAACTAATTCACTTTACATACTTTTGTAGCTGTGTTTAAAACTTTCATGTTAATGTTTCTGTAATTAATGGTTACATGAATTGGATTGTAAGTGCATGTGTGTGACTGTGTGAACATTATTCTTTCTCATGCCTCTGACATCTTGGAATAAATTATAGTGCCTACCTCCAATTTTCAGCAAACGAGTTGTTTATAAAGCACACTACTATTTGGCACTGATGGCTGTGAATGTAGCTTTTCCTCTAGACTCCAAACCAGAGTACAGGATCTTCATTTTGGCTGCCTCACCAGAAGAGGACAGCACTAACACATATCTCTCCAATCAACATCTCTAGATTTGGAGCTGTATTATAATAACACTTGAAAATGAACAGATCCCCAACTCTCTCTTGGACTTTATTTAACTTCAAAGTTTATAGGAACATAATTAAAATTTGCTGTAAGATCAAGTATATTTTTAATCAAACTTATACAAGAATTTTCAGATTCAGGAGCTGTTGCTCTTTAATAATTACAGAATAATTTATTTGAAAAGTCTGATCAAATATTCTCAGAAAATAATATGGTACAACCCAAAAAGTAATAGCATAGTGCATACTCAGAATGGTGGTTATTCAGATGAGTATGTCTTCATGAACCTCCAGCCCAGGGTTCACTCAAATCCAACATTGGATAGAGTCCTGGAAAAAATGATAGTTACTACAAAATTAGTACCTTTATTTCCATCCATACTGCTTGGTAGATCTTGCCTTACTTAGAGAATCAAATTAAGTCAGACTTCGCAAAAATGCATGAGCAATACTGTCTGTCAGAACTGTGCACCATAAAGAACAGAAAGAGAAACAGTGAAATCTCTTCCCATTAGTTTAACTATGTTCATTTCAGATAAAGTATCACATGGGTTTATAAGCTACGAGTGGCCTAGCGTATATCTTGCTATTTGCATACTTCATCTTGAGGAATCACAAATGGCTCAAAGTTGCTTTACATAGATGTACTTATGAGAAGAGCAGTAATGAGCCTGAGACCAAGATTAGAAAACACAATGGATTTTGGGGTGCTGATTTTCAGCTTACTGATAATCTCTGTCACAGGTAACAGAGAGGGAAGTCTATGAGCTCATAATCCAAGATTCTTTTCCCTAGGGAAATTTGAGTCTAAGATAAACATTTTTGTTGTTTTTCTTTTGTTTCTTCTGAATATTGGGTTCCTTCTGAATACTCTTATTATGAAGTTATTTTTGTGTCTCTATTTCTACTAACCTCCTTCTCTCATCATCATTACTTTTTCTTGATCATAGTGTCAAAGGGAGAAGTTGTGCTTACCCAGTCTCCAGTATCCATAACTGCATCTCCAGGGGAGAAGGTCACCATCAACTTCAGGGCCAGCTCAAGTATAAGTTCCAATTACTTGCACTGGTACCAGCAGAAGCCAGGATCCTCCCCTAAACTCTTGATTTATAGGACATCCATCCTGGCTTCTGGAGTCCTAGACAGCTTCATTGGCAGTGGGTCTGGGAGCTCTTACACTCTGAAAATCAGCTGCATGCAGGAGGAAGCTGCTGCCACTTACTATTGTCAGCAGGGGAGTACTAGCCCACCACACAGTGCTACAGACTGGAACAAAATGCTTTTTCTTTTAGCTACTTCCTTAGAAATAGAATGTTATTACTGGTTTGATTGACATGTGGCAGAATTTCTCATTGTCTTTAATGGAGTATTAATATTGTTTAGAGTTTTTTTACTTTCCCTACTTTTATTACTCCTAATATCTAAACTTTTCATATTATTCTGTTACTTCTACCAATTATATTAGTTGTTTTCAGGATAAAAGACTTTCTCATAGAAATGTGCCTGTTATGTCAGCTGGCTACATTGAGGTAGTGTGCAAAAAGTAACAGTGCAATAATGTGGTTATATCAACCACTTCCAATTGAAGACCAAATAAACTATGTAAACAGTCCTAAAATGCTTAAGGAAATAAGAGCAGTCATTAAATTTTTTCTACCAAAAAAATCTCAGGGCTGGATTGTTTTAGTGCAGAATTCTACCAATCTTCCAAAAAAAAAAAAAAAAAAAAAAAAAAAAAAAAAAAAAAGAGCAAATCGCAGTACTCCTCAAACTATTCCACACAGTAGAAACAAAAGGAACATGGCCAAATTCATTCACTTAGGCCACAGTTATGATGATACCTAAAATATAGACTCAACAAAGAAAGATAATTACACATCAATATTTCTTATTGATCATGGGCACAAAAATGCTCAATGAAATTCTTGCAAAATGAATTCAAGAACCCAGCAAAAACATCATTCACTGTGATTAATATACAAAAATCTATCAAAGTAATCCACCATTAAAAACAAACTGAAGAAAAAGTCACATGATCATCTCATTTAATTCTGAAAAATCTTTGAGAAAGTCCAACACTCCTTCATGTTAAAAGTTTTGGAGAGAACTGAAATTCAAAGTACATAGAGAAGGAACCTGAACATGTTTTCTGTAGATAGGAAGGACCCCCCCCAGTGGAGGAATATGGACAGAAATCCACCCACAAAACTTTCCACCCAAAATATGCAGTCTAAAAGACATACAGGGACAAATATGAAACAGAGGCCAGTGGAATAACTAATCAATAACTAGCCCAACTTGAAACCTATCCCATGGAGAAGCATCAATCCCTGACAATATTAATGATACTCTTTTATGCTTGTAGACAGGAAACAAGTATAATTGTCTTCTGAGAGGCTCCACCAGCTATAGACTGGAACAGATGCAGAGACATACAACCGAGTATTGCAGGGAGCTGGACACTCTTATGGAAGAATTGGAGAATGACCAAAGATCCCGAAAGAGATAGGAACTCCACAGAAAGACCAGCAAATTCAACTTGGCTGTGCTCTTGGAAGCTCTGAGAGACTGAGCCATGAACCCAACCATATAATGGCTGCACTGAGGACCCTAGCATACATAGAGCAGATTTGTAGCTCGTTCTGCATGTGAGTCTCCCAACAACTGGAGCAGAATCTGTTCCTAAAGTTAGAATAAATTCCCCACCTGGGCTGCCTTGTCTCTTCTCTGTGGGATAGGATGTGCCTCCAGAGACTGTATCCCAGGCTGCAGCTGAATCATTTGTCTAACCCACAGAGATATTTTTTTTTATTTTCAATATATGGTACTAAGATTATTTCACCAAAAGAACTAATGAGATTTCTCAGCAAATAAAAGTGTCTTCCAGTAATCAAACAAATTTATCTTTTCTCTCAATCAACATTATAAGGGAAGACTGACTCCTAAGACTTGTCTTCTACACTCCATGTGTGTGCTATGGAATAAACATGTCTGTGCACAAATAATACAAAAACAGAATAAGGAAATGAATGTAAAAAATCATTTTCCTGAAGGCTAATTGCTACATGAAAAACTTATATTATGCATATTGGACAAGTGAGCTGGAATTTGTCTATAAATTTCATTAACCATAAACACCAGAGATCTACTTCTCACTTTCAAAGTTTCCTCAAACCATATTTCCTATAACAATTATTTTTGTTATCCATCAATTTTACATTTTCACAATAAACATTTGTGATCTAACTTTTATTGTCCTTTTAGACTACCATAGAGACAAATTCATGGGTTCACAAGAAAGACAGCACATAAGTTCTATATTTAGCATTCTTAAAATGAAAGCTTTCTGATTTGTAAAAATGATGAAAAGAAGCAAGAGCAGATGTATTCACATTGTAGATGATGATTTAGTAAATATGTTTTCATTCTCACTCCTCCAAGTGTTTATGTAATACTGCAGTTATTAAGCACTTGGTGTCTTCAAAAAGTACAGATTTATGATGTTATTTTCCCATCTAGCAACACATTTTTTTGATTGTCACTCCAGTCATACAAGATATATTATGCTATTTTTGCAATCCAGAAAATCCTGTATAATTCTTACCTATACCTTTTTTTTGTAGCACTAATCATGACCTTTGCATATTACTCCATAGGGAGGACTCATGCTTGCTAGTCTGAAATAAAAGCTCAGTTGTCATCTTGAAGTGACTGCTATGATTCCCCAGGCTACCTCCTCAAAATGAAGTTTCCTGGATCCTTCCAGAGCCCTGAATCTCTTAGCTTATTCATTTCCCCTAACCCAGGAATAATCCATCTCTATTTATTTTTTGTTAAAATTAGACAATAATTTGTGCTCATAAATTATAGACTACTCTTTCACGTTTCTAACAATCAGCATTAGAAGAAAATGAGGGGACTTTTGGTGATTTTGAGCAGTAAGATTTTAATCTCTTAATGAAGATTAGTGTTATTTCTGTATTTGTTAATTATAGTTAGTCTATTAATTCACATTGCAAATATATTTCATGTAAGTTTCTTTTTTCTGCTTAGTGTGTAAGTTAATTAAAGCTCCATTTTTTACAATGATTCTATACTTACTGATAATACTTCCAAGAGCATATTCACATAGTATTGATTTATCCCTTGTCTCTAGTTATTTGAAAATTCAGCAATAACAATCATATTATGTTTTCTGTTGTCAACATCAAATTTTAGTTCTTCTGAATTACTCTGAAAATGATATGCTTAGGAAGCCTGGACATATTGGGTAGAGTGTTCTGTATTGTGAAAGAATAGCTGAGTGTACCATTTAGTATCTACTTCAAACGTCAAGATCACCCAAGGCACTTAAAAGTTGTTACTGATATTCCATTATGATGTATTGAACTAATCACTTTAAATATTTAGGGTGGTTTCTGTTTTCCTTCGTTAATCCCCATTGATACCTAATTGTGTCCAGTTTACAGACCTTTGTTATTAAGAAATCCTGAGAGTGATTACATACTTATAAAATTGTGATGATATGGTGGAGAGTTGGGGGCATGTCAACTCCTTGTGCCATGCACAAAAGCCTCCATGTGTCCCTCAAATTCTGGCTGCATCTGAGAAATGCTGTCATTAGGTAAAAGAAAATTCAAGAGTCTGGGCAGTTTACACTCTCAGTTCTCCTTCTTTGAGTGGTTTTTGTCATTACTTGTATCGCTGTGGTACAATATATAATCTTGCTGGCAGTAATAAGTTGCAATATCTTCAGGCTCTAGGCTGCTGATTGTAGAAGAAAAATATGTCCCTGACCCACTGCCACTGAACCTGGAGGAAACCCCTGATTGCAAAGTGGATGCATAGTAGATTAGGAGCTTTGGAACTTCCCCTGGTTTCTGTTGATACCAAACCATATAATTTTTAATATCTTGATTTGCTCTACAAGTGATGGTGACTCTGTCTCCCAGAGATGCAGACAAGGAGGATGGAGAGTGGGTAACCTGAATGTCACATCTGGCACCTGAATTTGGAAAATTAAAAGCAAAAACCCATGTAATTAATAACAATATTATTTTCCAAGACAAGCTACAATAATCACAGTGTTTTGAGAAATTTTACAATTATCCTCCTTACTTGTGAACCAGAGCATCATAAGCCCCAGGAATATAGCAGATATCTTCATGTTCATATTGTGTCATATGTGATTTGGGTAGAACCCTGTGGAACTTGTGACAACCTCTTTAAAATATACTCAAGGTAGTAGGCTGTGCTTTGGACAAATGCAAATCATCCAGAGCTGTCCAGAGCTCAGCACTAGTGCAGAAATGGCTCATTTTGGGAAAATTCCACAAGTACTCGTTCCAACCACAGCAGCACAGAGAACATTTTTTTCTTCTGGATGATGGCTCATGAATAGGATCTTTCTATTATCTGTGAGTATTCAGTGCATTTAGTAGCCCTCATCTAAGAAGGAACTTTTTAAACTCCTCCAATTTGTTACTCTTCAGTACTACTGAAATCACAGAGAACTCCTCTTTGGTACAATTCCTTTACATTTTTAGTGTGAAGTTCAAATACAAAGCAGTCATGAGCAACATGGTTTATAAGGAAGGACAGATTCTATGATGCTTAGGCTATTGTCTTTAAGTAACTCTTCTATTTAGTATTACTTAGACTACTTCTGCTATTGTTACCTAAGATGAGGTACATCTTGTTTCCCCTTCTGAAGCATGAAATCTCTCTCCCTAACTCTGATTTCAGTTAAACATATCCATATGTTTATGTGTTCTTGGATGCTTGATGGTAATGGTTTCTTTCAACTCTCTCAACTCAAGCTACTTTTTATACAAGAAGGTTTCCCTTTACCAAATCAATCACTTTTTTGAACATTTTCTGCTCATTAAAGTTGCACATCTAAAAATAACAAATCTAATTCAGTTGCTGAGAGAATACAGTTTTCAATGGCTGGTTAGGACAATGAATAGATTTCACATTTATTACCTATTGTATTTTTACCTAAATTATAGATTTTCAATCATTGTGGAAATTAGCATTGAGTGCTGTTTCAAAAGCAAGTAATATAGTGCAGTCTTGCACTATATTTAATAAAAGACATGTCAGTGATTTTCACTTGAATTTATTTTAAATTTCTAATACAATAATTTAATTTCATAAATAATCATCTCACTAGCAATAAAATTACCCACTGTGATTTGTTGCCCAAGAAGAAAACACAACACTTAACAAACAATCTGATATTCCCAGATGCATACTCTAAAAGTTAAGATACTTTTCTGCTTAGGGCAGAGGTTATTGTGGTAATAGATTATATGTGACAGCAAGTAAAAGGAGGGTGGTGAGTGTGGATGGATACAGTTGTGAACATAGCACAGAAATATGGGTTTTGAACAGGTAAGATGGACATAAACTAAATGAAATACGTATAAAACTGAGCCAACAGAACCTGTTGGCTTATGTGCTAATCAAATGTTTAAATATTGCAGAACACTGAAACAAGTCGTGTCTGCCTACTACTGGAAGCTTACATATTTTATTGAGGAATATTTTAGCAGTTAACAAAAATGACTGTTAAGATGAATATTATTTACTAATTTATTTATTAATTTATTTGAATAGAAAAATTCAAAGCTATAAAATCATGAGACAACTGAAGAAATTATGTATGTGATATTAGAAATACTATGTTAACATTCTATTATACTAGATAGAAATTATCAAAGGAAAATGTATCATAGCAAACATCATTGTAGTGTTTGATATTTCATCATTAGTATTTTGATAAATGAAATACTGATTAATTGAAATAAAATCAATTAATTAGCTAATAAATATAAGAATAGATAAATAGACTGATCCATTAATAAAAGAGAAATTAGGATAATATCACAAACAAGATAGAACATTCTACACTTTTTTGTGTAATTCTTACTATAGAAGATTAAAAGAAGCATTCAATAGTAACAAATTTAATGCTAACTAAAATACACACAATAATAACACTGTAAAAGTAAATACTGGTGTTAATATGAAAGTCGACAAAAAGCTTTACAGATCTAATTTTTTTTCTCCTTTCTTCTGTAACATAAAATAAGAAACAACACCTAACACTCTCAGGAATTTATACAGGTAATGCAATCAATATTAAATTTATATTTTTTCAGAAATTTCGTTTACACGTGGAGGGCTCTGATTTGGAAAAATTAGAAAATTAAGATAGCAAATAAAGCTGAATTTACAGCTACATGTGGCCAGGTTACTGTGTTAAACATTTGATGAGGTCTGAGTTACAAATTCTAGCATTCTTACTCAAACTATCAAGAATCTCCTAACAACTATATTGTTTTGAAGTTGTTGTGGCCCATTTCCAGAATTTTGCACTGTATCATCGACAAATGAATTACAGACAAAAATTCCATTTCTTTTTAAGTACTATTCTATTTAAATACTGTTGTATTCTGCAGCTATTCAGTGTGATCCACTTCGGCTTGTGGTACAATAGAAGATGCAAACTCAGTGCATGATTGATTGCTGAAATGGGAATTGAAACCAAAAAACAATAAGTGAGAAAAATATGTGTTGATCTTTTCAATATGTTAAAGATATCTTCATTATGAAATTATGTGTGTTATTTTGGATTTCTTTCTGTTTTCATGATTCAGTCTAGTTTATTTTTAAATGTACTATGGATACTGTGCTTCTCTCTAGGATTATGTTGTAGAACTTTGTCAACATTGTTTGACTGTTGACAGGAATCATAGCAGCTATGATTACCTTCATGGTTCCTTCATAAGACAGTACCTGTTAATATTCCTTAGTAGAGAGGAGCATGACACTGGGATGGTGGCTCAGTGGGTAAAGTCCTTGCATGGGAAGTGTGAGAATCTGAGTAAGCAGCAACAGTAGAATGTATACGTAATTCCTCCTCTCTATCCTATGAAGAGATGAGAGGCAAAAACTAGAAAATTATAAAAAAAAAAAACTTGCCAGCAAACCACTCTGGCATACTTAAGCAGCAAGCGATCATATCTCAAGAAAGGTCTGACAATCATGTTTGTCTTGCAATCTACACACTAGTGCCATCATGACAAGCCTATTCTCACTCACTCACTTCTCTGCACACAGAAAACACAGATAGACATATAGTCAGAAAGACAGACAGACAGACAGACAGACAGACAGACAGACAGACAGACAGAGAGTGAGAGAGAGGGGGCAGAGAGAGAGAGAGAGAGAGAGAGAGAGAGAGAGAGAGAGAGAGAGAGAGAGAGAGAGTTAAAAGCAGTGGTCATCAAATTTCACTGAGATTCCAGGCTTTCTCTAAATCTATGAATATTCCTGCTCCAACTCTTAAGTGGTTACTGAAGGCTGACTGAGAAGGGGACTCCAGTGAAGCAGCTTCTGGAACTCATTATCCAAGCTGGAGTGGAAATTTTAGTGATCCAGCTGACCTTGAATAACCCACAGTACAGCAAGTTAATAAACCAACTGATTCACTGATCTAAATTTGGATGAAACACTTTCTTTGATATATCAGTGTGACATTTGATATTATCAGGCCTGTGTGTGCATTTGTACAAGGAAAAATCTCCATAAAGGAATGCAAAGCACCACAGACTGAGCAGCTTGAATATCAGGTGTCTATTGTGATTATTGGTGATCAGCACAGATTCAAGTTATCGGCATTATTATTCTGTGAGGCTTTTCAATTTGGGTTATTTATGGTGTTTGGATGCTTCTTATTCAAATTCTTCTCTTTTGTATTTATTATTTAAAAATTATGAGTAAAAAAAAAGCCAGGCAGTGATGGTGCATGCCTTTAATCCCAGCACTTGGGAAGCAGAAACAGGCATATTTCTGAGTTTGAGGCCAGCCTGGTCTACAGAGTGAGTTCTAGGAGAGCCATGGCTATACAGAAAAACCCCATCTCGAAACTCCCCCCAAAAATATGAGTAGATATATGAAGTCATTTGCATGTGAGTGTACAGTGAACCAATCATATGTAGGAGTCTCAGTTCATAAATGGACTAAATTATGTTGATCTGTCGCTATAAGTATGAGGATATTTTTGAATGCTGATTGATGTGGGTGAGCCCCTTCTAAGAAGGACCAAAGTATCCATAATTTAGTCTTCCTTCTTCTTGAGTTTCATGTGGTTTGTGAATTGTATCTTGTGTATTCAAAGCTTCTGGGCTAATATTCACTTATCAGTAAGTGCATAGCATACCATATGTGTTCTTTTGTGATTGGGTTACCTCACCGAGGATGATATTTTCTAGTTCCATCTGTCTGCCTATGAATTTCATGAATGCATTATTTTTAGTAGCTGAGTAGTACTGCATTGTGTAGATGTACATTTATTGTATCCATTCCTCTGTTGGGGGATAGCTAGGTTCTTTCCAGCTTCTGGCTATTTTAAATAAGACTGCTATGAATGTAGTGGAGCATGTGTCCTTATTACATGTTGGACCATCTTCTGGGTATATGTCCAGGAGTGGTATAGCTGGATCCTCAGGTAATACTATGTCCAGTGTTCTAAGGAAAGACCAAACTGATTTCCAGGATGGTTGTACCTGTTTGTAATCCCTCCAGCAATAGAGGAGTGCTCCTCTTTTTCTACAACCTTGCCAGCATCTGCTGTCACCTGAGTTTTTGATCTTAGCAATTCTGACTGATGTGAGGTAGACTCTCAGTGTGGTTTTGACTTGCATTTCCCTGATGACTGAGGATGTTGAACATTTCTTTAGGTGCTTTTTGGTCATTCAATATATCTTAGTTGAGAATTCTTTGTTTGGCTCCTTCTCCTTAGAGGCTCTGCCAGAGCCTGATCAGTACATATGGAGATGCTTGCAATCAACCATCAGTATCTCATTTTTCAATAGGGTTATTTGGTTCTCTGGAGTCTACCTTCTTGACTTCTTTGTATATATTGGATATTACCTCTTTATCAGATGTATGATTTGTAAAGATCTTTCCCCAATCTGTTGGTTGCTGTTTTGTCCTATTGACATTGTTAGGTTTAAGAGTAATTGTGGCCTCACAGAATGAATTGGGTAGAGTACCTTCTGTTTCTATTTTGTGGAATATTTGAGGAGCATTGGCACTAGGTTCTGATGATGCAAAGTAGTCTTGATTTCTGTTGGTAAGATTTTTACATTTGCCTTTCACCATCTGTTGATCTCTGGTGTTAGATGTTCTTGCTGTCTCTGGCTGGAGCTTGTTCCTCTTGTGGGTCTGTAAGCCTGTGTCAGAACTTCTCTGAGATCAGTTCTCCTCTGGTAAAACCTGTGCGCAGAGTTCTGTGGATCAGTAGTCCCTCCTGAGTCCTGAGGTTAGAGCACAGCCTGGAGACAGGCTCTCTGCTTGCAGGAAAGGTATAGAGAGGACTGTGGATCTGCTGTCCCTCCTAGTTATAGAAGGAGGTAGAAAGGATCCTGTCCCAGCTGCCCTGCCACTTGTGAGGCCTGTGCCTCCAGACTGGTTCTGCCATAGAAAGTCATTGGAGAGAAAATGGCAATCTCACCTGACTCCCTAGGTTCAAGCAGTCCCTGGAAGCAAACTCTGTGCTTGTGGGGAAGGGGCAGAGTGGATTGTGGATCCTCCATCCCTCCTAGATGTAGATGGAGGTAGAAAGGATCTTGTCTCAGCTGTCTTGCCACTTCTGAGGCCTGTGCCTCCTGGCTAGTCTAAGTTCTAAACATTTTAAACCCTGATATGTCCTTGAAATGTGTAGTCCAACATCCAACAATGGTTAGCAGCAGCTATGAATGGAAGTCCAAGGACCTAGAAATTGCTCAGTCCCACAAGGCAAACAGGTGAAGCAGAGAGCTCTTCCCAGGTTTTTTTGAGACAGGATTTCTCTGTGTAGCCCTGGCTGTCCTGGAACTCACTCTGTATGCCAGGCTGGCCTCAGACTCAGAAACCCACCTGCCTCTGTCTCCCAAATTGTATGATTAAAGGTGTTCACCACCACTGACTGGCTTTGGACCAGCTTTTATTCTTACTCTAACTGCTTTTGTTAAAACATTTCCCTTTAGCATCACAAATGATGTCTACACTCAGATATTTCAAGTACAACAACCTCTGTTCTTGAGAAGCCATGGACAGCATTGTCACGTTTATACAATTTTGCTGAGAAGGTGGATACTGAGGTGCATAGGATTATCCAAAGGAACTTCACCAAATCTTCCCAGTGAACTTCAATTCCAGATTGTGTCTTAGAAATACTATCAGCTTAGGAGGTGCCCGTAAGCCAAGCAGAGGCAGCACAACCTCAGACCTCTATTTCTAGGAAGTTTTTGTTATTTCTGGATTACTGTAGAATGTATAGAACCTTTCTTACAGTAATAAGTTGCAACATCTTCAGGATCCAAGCTCCTCATTGTGAGTTAATATATTCCAGACCAACTGCCACTGAACTTATATGAAACTCTTGACTAAAAACTGGACACATTATAGTTCAGGAGCTTAGTAGCTTACCCTTGTTTCTGCTAGTACCAGTGTAGGTAATTGTTAATGTCTTGATATATAGAGCAAGTGATGGTGACTTTGCCTCCTAGAGGTACAGACAGGATGGACTGAGATTGGGTCTTCTGGATATCAGATTGCGGTTCTGAGACTTGGAGATTAGAAGTATGTCCAAATAATACATGATATTATGGCAGTATTTTTCTCAAATATCAATCAGGTGATTTGACCACTGTGATCTGAGAAATCAAATGAAAGTCAACACTTCTTACCTAGGAGCCAGAGAATGTGAATCCCCAGGAATTATGCAAGGACTCTCCTGTCCTTACTATATCCTCAGTGGAGCTGATCTCAAAACATATTTGCAGCCTTTCAAGAACCACTCAGAGAGATGGTTCTTCCTCTGAACACATGTAAATGAGGAGCATCTCTTCTGTGACAAGCAGGTGGTAGGACCAGCAATCTCAATTAATCTGAACCCCTGAGATCTCTCAAACACTAGACCAACAAACAGGCAGCATACACCAGCTGATATGAGGCTCCCAACATGTATACATCAGAGGATTTGCTGGGTCTGTGTTCAATCAGAGATGATACACCTAACCCTCAAGAGACTGGAGGCCCTAGGGTGTTTAGAGGTCAGGTGGGGGATGGGAACATCCTCATGAAGACCGGGAATGGGGAGGAGGTATGCGATGTGGAAGAGTTGGACGGTAGACTGGTGTGAGAGGAAAATAATATCTGGAGTGTAAAATAGTAAATGGATAAATTATTGAAGGGTTTTTTTTTTTTAACCCAGAAATGTTCATCTACAAAGAAAGAACAGGGACAAAAAATGGAACCAAGACTGAGGGAAGGGCCAACCAAGGAATGGCCCCACCTGGGAGATATATCATATCTACAGACACCAAACCCTACACTGTTGCTGGGGTCAAGAGGTGCTTGTGAGAGCAACCATGTATTGCAGTTCCTGGGGAGATCCGGCCAGCACCTGACCAATGCAGAGGCAGATGCTTGGAGCCAACTGTCTGGTAGAGCTCAGCGAAACTGGTTGCGGAGCTGTAAGAAGGACTGGAGGAGAGGAACGTAGGAGCATCCTTGTTGGAAGAAGAACATAGGCTGGCCTGACCTCCCCAGTTCTCCAAAAGACTAGATCACCAATCAAGGAGTGTACCTAAGTGGATATTTGGCTCCAGATACATGTATAGGAGAGGATAGCCTTGCCAGACAGCAATGGGAGGGGAGGCCCTTGGTCCTGGGGAGATTTGATGCCCCAGATTATGGGGATGCTGGAGTGGTGTGTGGGTGGATGGGTAGGAACTTCCATACAAGCAAAAGGGAATGGGGAGGGCAGATGTGGGATAGGTCATGGCAGAGGGGTAACATGGAAGTGGGATATCATTTGAGATGTAAACAAATGGAATGATTAATATTAATACAAGAAAAAAAAGAAATTAAGACAGGTAAAGCAGCTTCTGTCTGGGACAACAGCATTTTCTACAGGGAGCTTTCTGAGCTTAACATTGTATAAGATTTCTCCCATGCCTGTACCATGCAACTCAAAGCACTCAAGTAGGAGTTGCATGTGTATTCATATGAAACTGTGATAATAAAAGCACACCTTCTTTTCTGAATAATTTATTCAAAAGAAGAATAAAGTCAGTGGATTTCTGTTGGTGTCTTCTATTACTCAGACCTTCTGAAACATATTTCTTATTATTTTGTTCCCATGACTCTTAAGCTATTTTTGATAAGATTATCTAGGCTTTCATTAACCCACTCAATTCTCAATCACTATAGTGGGCTAGTGTTCAGTCTTCTTACTAGCCTTTCTGTTTTAGTTTATGGCCTATTATGAATTATGTTGCCATATTTTCTAGAAAAAGTGCATTTTACTACATCTAACAGTACAACTGTTTTAAAAAAAAAAAGGAACAGAATGTGTCTTCTGAATAACCACTATACTTTCACCTCTAACTAAATCTACTTTGCATAATGCCCCCTTGGGACTCCACAGTAATGATAGCTATTATTATTGGCTCCCTAGAGGACTGACAGATTTCTTGGTGTAGTGTAGAAACTTCTGAGCATCTGAACATCTTCATCTCAGCTCTGTGCTTTTTGTTCCTCGTCACCTCACATGAGAATGGAAAATAGGACAAAGAACTTCTAGAGGCTACCTCTCACAGAAGATATCTTAAAATATACCAAAGAATGTGATCCTATTATCCAAATGCTGACAGACTCTTTTATTCTGGGAAAACATATATACTGTGTTTGCACACACATGTATTATATATACACATATAATATTATATATCCATATATAATCATATATATTTTAAATAGCACAATTATGATGTTGTAGATTTGAACATTTATAAGACTGTAATCTTGTTTCCAGTTACTTGGGTGTTTATATTGGGCACTGAAAAACTGTCATCTTAAATTTAATCCCATCCACATAGTCTTGTTAAAAGACATGTGCTGTAACTTGCTATTAAATTCTGGTTTGGAATATGTCTCTACTGGTTTCAGTTGTCTTGTATAGAAATTTGTCTTCCAATTTCTAGTCAGAGATAGCAAAGCACTATTTATCTAACATACATGGCAGAGTACAGAAAACCAAAGCTATCTTTCACACAGTGTGGTAGCATGTTAGAAAACCTGAAGATCCCTGAAAAGATAAAAGATTGGGTTAACACAAATAAATAACTTCCCATGGATCTGGTTTTGTCTGTGGCTTGGGTTGTCTGAGCCTTTTGCCACTTCTCTTATTTCATTACTAGATGGCAATCTCAGCCAAAGTTTGAGTGACTCTGCTGTAGACTGGCAATTATATAGAATAGAACCTTGGTAAGAAGAATGAGAGGCATTTCTGCAAATTTCAGGAGTGTAACATTTCAACTACTATGAAAATAACCAGAATAAATATATTTACTTTATTAATTTATATAACTTATTAATTATAGATGGATTTATTGGGACTGAAAAGATAGATAATTCAATGATTAAGAGAATACATATCCATTCAGAGGACCTAGGTTTTATTCCCAGCATTTGGTGGCTAAGAACCAACTGTAATAACATCAGTTATAAGGTATCTCACACCTATTTAAACTTAATTTAATGCAAATTCAGTACACACATATACATAAGCAAATACAAAGACAACCTTAAAAATGTAAGCTTGTTTTTGTTCTTGGATTATTTGCCTCATCCCAATTTGGAATAAATGTTTATGTTAATCTACCAAAGTAATTCATTTAATAATTCCCAACACAGCTTGAATAACTATTCCATGGCAGTTCTAATCCAAATTATTAGAAAATCGATCAGGATTGAAATTATTTTGCCTTCTTGTGTGATAAATAAGACAGGATTATATTATTAAACAAAGCTTCTGTAACTCCCTAATGCATAGAGCATGGAGGTCCAGGCATCATTGCAACACCTCTAATGTACTACATTTGTCTTTTTACATGAGGGAACAACCTCTGTTTTATTACTATTGATTTTAGTCTCTAAAGATGTCAGACTACTATTTCAGATGAAAACATGGCAAAGTGTATCAAGTTACTGAATGAATTTAGCTGGTAAATTATTCAGTAATAATGAAAAAGATACATTTATTATGTGGTTATTATTTTTAAACAGTCACTTTACTAAAGCCTGTGAATGTAGCAATCAGTAGAATGAGAGCATCCTCACCTAGTAAAAATGTACATAATAGAAACAGAATGCATTGTGTTTGTTTGGCTTGTAACTAATGATAAATTTTAAGATCATTTTTTCAAGGGAAATTTAGGGCTATGCTGTATTTTCTTAATGCTAAAATTAAAAATAAATATTTATTGGTAAACCCAATATTCATTTCAATAACGTTTCCTTTATAAATTATAAGTCCCATTGATGTGTGAAAAATTATTTTACAGCCAGAGAAGTTATGAGCTTATATCTATATTTACACACAGAAACACATATTTATATTTCTATTACGAAGGGCATGAGTTTAATCTTATTTCTTCAATTCAATTTGCAAGCCACATTATTTACTTAAGTCTTTCAAATAAATATCCCCCTTTCTAATAGTGAGATTCATTGTTCTTATTTTCATTCCTCAATTTTCTTGTTTCATTAATATCTCTATGTAAACTAATATCTAATTGTCACTATCTCCTACATATTACTGGCAAACATATTTAACTATAAATAGACCCAGAGATATATCATCAGATATTCCTTCAGGCCACCAACATATTTCTTTTCTTTTGTGGATGTTGTTCTTAAACTCCCTGATCTCAACTAATGTTTAGGTGACCCCCTACCAAATCAATTATCTTTTCTGTCTATCCTTCTTAATCACAAGACCCAGTATATACTTATATTTATATGTGAGAAAATACTCTAGATTCCATGGTTGCTGGATTTCCTGAAGAATAACAGCCTCTTTCATGTTACTCTAGCCTAAAAGATAGTTGTTTGTGTTAGAAATAGTCAACAGAAACAATGATATGAGGCATCTAGAAAACATCAGGACTAGATTATATAAGAAGAATCAGTATTGAGAAAGGAGACAATTCTGCTCTTGTTTGGTCACTATGGAAGCAGTATGACAGAACAAACACAGATGGTGTAAGACAAATTGATTTGTTGCCTGAAACAAATGATAATAATTACTATACTCCCTGGAAACTACAGGTTACTGTGCATTTGATGTATCAGGTTCTTAGTATTGCTTATATTTGACATCGAAGATATTAAGATAAAGAAGAAGGTATCAGTGACCCAGAAGCTTGATAGGTACCCATTAAGGAAGTGTATAACTTGCTTACATTCTGAGATTGTTACATAATGATCAGTACCTGTCCTAGATGAAATAATTGAAAATAAGCAGATACTAAAACTCAAATTAATTAAAGTATGATGCCATTTACAAAATTGACACAGTCCCTATGGTAGCCATACCAATACATGTTATTTATAGAAAACTCTGAACATCACTCCTTTTTCCAGAGAGACCTGCATCCCTTGCTGAATTACTGAGTATTATCAGTCCTGTAGTTATGCCTAGCCCTGCATGCTCAGTCCCTAGAGATTTACATGTGCCTAGAGTGCAACCCAGACCATGAAGAATTTTTTTTTTTATCAGCTTCTAGTATCCTATGCAGGAGTCAGTTGCACTCCAGGACAAATCATGGCTATGAGAATTCCTGCTCAGCTTTTGAGGCTACTGGTGCTCGGCATCACAGGTAAGGAAGGATTGGAGATTAATTTCAATTGCCATGGTCAGTACTGCTGATTCTTTGTGTACTTTTCCTGTAATATAGACTTTAACAGTTTTTTACATTTTTATGTTGTCAGGTATATCATGTGACATCTAGATGACCCAATCCCCATCATTTCTCTGCATCTCTAGGAGATCATCTTACAATCAACTTCAGGGCCAATAATGATATTAACAAGCATTTTTTCTTGGATTAAACAGAATCCAGGGAAGGATCCTAGGATGATGATTCATTTTGCATCCACCTTACTACCTGGGGTTCAAGAAAAGTTCAGTGGAGCCAGGCGGTGGTGGTGCATGCCTTTAATCCCAGCACTAGGGAGGCAGAAGCAGGTGGATTTCTGAGTTCGAGGCCAGCCTGGTCTACAGAGTGAGTTCCAGGACAACCAGAGGTATACAGAGAAACCCTGTCTCGAAAAACCAAAAATCCAAAAAAAAAAAAAAAAAAAAAAAAAAGTTCAGTGGAAGTGGATCTGGGAAAGAGTTTTCTCTCACTATCAGAAACATAGAGTCTGAAGATATTGCAATGTACTACTGTCTACAGTATTCTGAACATCCTCCCCAGTGATATAAGTCATAATATAAACCCCTAGAGAAACCAAAATGTGAAGCTTACCTGAGCTGCTTGTT
>JADRCD010227316.1:0-12483 GCA_019843815.1 Montemys delectorum
TTACATATAATAAATAAATAAATCTTAAAAAAAAAAAAAAAAGATTGCATTCAGGCTATGAAGCATTTATTTTAAAAAGGCCTAAATAAATAAATGAAAATAAGCAAACACACTAGATGGGATAGCACACAACTTTAAATCTTTTTAATTTTATTTTATTTTATTTTTTTGGTTTTTCAAGACAAGGTTTCTCTGTATAGCCCTGACTGTCCTGGAACTCACTCTGTAGACCAGGCTGGCCTTGAATTCAGAAATCCGCCTGCCTCTGCCTCCCAAGTGCTGGGATTAAAGGCGTGCGCCACTGCCTGGCACGCTTAATCTTAACACTTGGGATCACACAGGGAGTTGAAGACCAGCATGAGCTACAGTAAGAAACTGTCTCAAACAACTTTTTTTTTTTTAAACACTCAGTAATTTTTTTAAAAATTTTTTTTTAAAGATTTATTTATTTATTATATGTGAATACACTGTTGCTGTCTTCAGCCACTCCAGAAGAGGGCATCAGATATCATTACAGATGGTTGTGAGCCACCATGTGGTTGCTGGGATTTAAACTCAGGACCTTTGGAAGAGCAGTCAGTGCTCTTAACCACTGAACCATCTCTCCAGCCCCTAGCCTAGGTTTCTAATCCAGCATTCAGTAGGCAGACACAGGCCAATCTCTGAGAGTTCCAGGCCAGACCCTGTCTCAAAAAAGAAACCAAACCAAATAAAACAGAAACAAGATATGCACCTGTTACTCTTGCTACTATAATCCCAAATTTTTGAAGTTTCTGGCCAGCTGTGGGTTAATTCAAGGCAATGGCAATTTAAGGTATTCTGAGGAAAACACTACACAGAGCCAACTTATAAAGCCTTAATGACCATTCATCATTCCTCTCCTATCCAAGGAACTCAGGTAGCATTGAAGTATTTTATGAATCTACCAAAGAGAAGGTAAAAGATACATAAGGAGGCGTTCACTTCCTACCTAGACCTATCTGCAGAGACTTTTTGTCACTATTATACTAAGAAAAAGGATCCTTGCAGCACCAACTAAAATTGGCAAAAGTCCCCAAACATACATACATATATATATATATATATATCTTCAGACTATGGAATATAAGCAAAAATAGATACTTTCTCCCCCAAAGCCATTCTTTTTCACAAAAACAAATTCTTTTTCCACACTTAGCCAAAATAAATTGATCTGCAACTGTGTGGCATCATGTTGACAGGATTTTCCCCAAGCAATAAGCAGGTGGACAGTTTTATGTTAGAAGTAGAGTTGGAATCAATCTAGGTGTGTATTTTTTTTATACTTTTCCTTCCAATGTGCCTCACAAAATGCCTGATATTGTATATTGACATCTAAGAACACTGGGCTGTAAATCCTACAAAGGCCTAAGAAACAAAGTCCTTTAACCCACTTATGGCTCAATTTTATGATTTTCCTAGCAGTTGTTTTCATCACCCAATTCTGTTTTGACTTTTCTCAATGCACCAAGCAACATGAACCCCCTAAGCTAAGTGCAGAAGAGCTGCTAGTCAGCTTGTCTCCTAAACAGGTGGCTAACAGAGAATATGCAGAGTCTAGAACCAGTACAACACAGCTGCTGCTTCCCTACACAGCTTGAGGAGAAGGAAAAAAAATCAGTTAAGTGGAGGTGAGAGGTCTGCTTGGCAAACAACATAGGTCACTACTTAAAACAAGGAGAGCCAGGAGTGCTAGAACACACATTTAACCCCAGCACTTAGGAGGCAGAAGCAGATGGATGTGAGTTCTAGGACAGCCTGGTCTATAGAGCCAATTCAATGACAGCCAAAGCTGTGTAGAGAAACTCCTGTCTCAAAGAAAAAAAGACCAGGGGCTGGAGAGATGGCTCAGCAGTTAAGAGCACTGGCTTCTCTTCCAGACAGAAGTCCTGAGTTCAACTCCCAGTTCAATTCCCAGCAACCACATGGTGGCTCACAACCATTTGTAATGGGATCTAATGCCCTCTTCTGGTGTGTCTGAAGACAGCTACAGTGTACTCATATAAATAAAAATAAATAAATCTTTAAGAAAAAAAAAAAAAAGACAAGGGAATCCTGAGATGTTAGCCTTTTCGAGTACAATGACACCTCTTCAACCTTCAAACTTTTTTGTCCCTTTTATTTCAAGGCAGGGTTTCTCTGTATTGCTGTGATTGTTCTGAACTCTCTCTGTAGACCAGACTGGCCTCAAACTCACAGATATCCTCCTGCCTCTACGTCCTGAGTGCTGGGATAAAAGGTATTACCACCACCACACAGCTGCAACTGTTCTCTTAACTAGGACCCAATCTAGAGTGTCCAGTAGGCCTAGTGGAACCAAGAGAAAGTGACAGAAAGCCCAGCAGTGGTGGCACATGCCTTTAATCCCATAATCTGAGTTCGAGGCCAGCCTGGTCTACAGAGTGAGTTCCAGGACAGCCAGGGCTACACAGAGAAACCCTGTCTCAAAAAAACCAAAAAAAAAAAAAAAAAAAGAAAAAGAAAAGAAAAGAAAAAGAAAAAAGAAAGAAAGTAACAGAGAAACTCCACCACCCTCAACAAAAAGGAGAAAACATGCAGGCCTTTTTTTTTTTTTTGAGGGTGTAGTAGAGCTCAAAAGTGATATAAAACAGAAGATAACCTTGAACTCCTGATCCCCAGATCAAGATGAAAGGCCTGTGCCAGCTTTCTTGTTTTTTTAGGGTTCTGTTTTGAGAATGTGTCTTAATTTAGTAGCTCTAGCTATCTTGAACCCACAAAGTAGTCTACGCTGCTTCAAATTCAAGAATGCTCCTTCAATTTCCCAAGTGTTGAAATTAACAATCATGATCCTAGAAAACCCAAACTTTAGAAAGTACTATAGAGCTGTGAGGGTTAGAAAAAATTCCTCATCTTCTCCCCCCCCCCCCCCCCGTGCCTCTATGCTAAACACAGTTTAAGTTACTGCAGGGATTTGAAGGGCTGATCAGGGAACCAGCATAATTTTGTTTCTAGACAAGTATGTAATGTAGCTTCTCTTCAAACCCTGTTGAGACTATCTAAACAGGAAGTTAACAGACTGACATAGTTAGGGGAAGCAAACCACAGTGCCATAAAGATGCATATTGATGTCAAGCACTAATCACTCTCACCTCATTAAGAATATTCTTGCCGGGCGGTGGTGGTGCATGCCTTTAGTCCAGCACTTGGGAGGCAGAGGCAGAGGCAGGCGGATTTCTGAGTTTGAGGCCAGCCTGGTCTACAGAGTGAGTTCCAGGACAGCCAGGGCTACACAGAGAAACCCTGTCTCGAAAAAAATCAAAACAAAAACCAAACAAAAAAAAAAAGAATATTCTCAACTAAAGAATAAGTAGCATAAAAATCTATATAAACCTCATCTCTTCTCAAACTAGTCATCAAGTCCAGCCTTCTGATTGCAGTTAATATTTACCTCTTCCAAATCACTGTCCCAAGACTAAAAAGTCTGTAAATCATATCGGACCAATACACACCATGGACTTTTTGTTTGTTTGTTTTTTTGTTTTTGAAGACAGGATTTCTCTGTGTAGCCCTGGCTGTCCTGGAACTCACTCTGCAGACCAGGCTGACCTCAAACTCAGAAATCCGCCTGCCTCTGCCTCCCAAGTGCTGGGATTAAAGGCGTGCACCACCACTGCTGGCCATCATGGACTATTTATAAACCTAACTTCTTAAAATGCCCAAGGAAAGTCTACGCCTGACCTGGCCCAGCATCTGTGGTGTTACATTTCCAACAGATGTATCTTCCTTCCCTCAAAATGAGCTTAACCCCTCCACACCACTATCTTTAATATCACCAGAAGTTGCCTCCTTACCAATCAAGTACACACACAACTGCTGCTACTCTAGAACAATATTCTCTCTCTTCCCTCATCCCCAGGGTGTCAGATCCCCTGGAACTAGAATTATAGACAGTTTCAGACAGCCTTGTAGGTTCTGGGAATGTGAACCTGAGTTCTCTAGAAGAGCAGTCAGTACTGTTAACCTGAGCCATCTCTCCAGCCCCCTTCTAGGACAATTTATAAATCAAAGTGGTCACGAGACTTCAAGAAAGAATTTAAGTCTATGCATCAAAGAAAAAGCAATAAAGAAATCACTCAACTCTCAAACAGGATAATCAACAACTTACAGACACTAATACAGAGGCCAAAAAAACTTCAATCATGGCCGTGGAAGGATAAGATGGTTGAAGGATAGAGGTGGAAGGGGAAGGTTTCTTCTTACTTTGTGCCACATTCATCTGTTGTCTATTCATATACTAAATTTCTGGAAAAAGAACGGCTCCAAAAAACTACAAAAGCTCTTCTCCAATCCACATGGATCAAACCTACTTTTACTCCCAACTTCAAGGACTATTTCAAATCTTGCTGGGTAGGCATGAAAGCACTGCCTCTCTTTGCTAAAAGATTAATTTATATTATTCCCACCTCTGAAGCACACACACACAAAAGCCCTTCAAGTAATCATTTACCAGGCGAGAACACTGGTTCTCAGGAAGCTACCTTACTCTCCAGAAGAGAACAGGGAAACACTGTTAACTTCAGCATCCACAAACTACCTACCCACCAGTCATGCCTCCACCTTCCATCTCAGAGCCAGTCCTTATGAAGGAACATCTTATGTTTGGAGGGAATTTAGAGCTGGGGATGAACTCAAAGAGGGCACCATACCTTTATAGAGCGGGGAAGCTGTCCGGGACAGCGATTAACACCTAAATCTCTTCATTCACAGGAGTAACTACCTCCTTCAGGTAACTGAGCCCAAGGGGGCAAAAAGTACTCTAAGTCCTGACTTGGTCGGGAAGAGTAAGTTCTAGTTCCATCAACCCTCAAGAAGTGAACTGGGAAACAGATCCAGTGTGTCCCAGAAGCCCAGCTGAGAAAATGGGTGATTTAGTTGCTATACAAGGTAAGTAACCCACGCAAGTCAAGACACTTCCCTTCTCTTACGGAGGGCAAGGGAACGGTGGACGACGAAATAAAGGGGTTAGGTTCTGCACTCCTGAGCCTGTTCCCCCGCCTCCCCAAATAAAGATAATTATCCAGTGCTTCCTCCACCCTTAAGGATCCCCGTTTCGTCCCATCCGCCGTCAAACACAGGACTCAGGGCAGGGAGCGGCCCCCACACCCCGAGGGCACTACTGGGGGCGGAGAGTTAAAAACACAAGAGAGGAGGACGCTCCGGAGAAGAGGGGAGCATGGCGGGCATGAGGTACTGAGTGAAAAAGGGGGATGGCGAGGGAAACGGGGAGCGAGGGAGGGGGGAGAAAGAGTAAAAAGAGAGAGGAGACACGAAGGGACACCAGCCGGGTCGCGCGAGGCCTAAGTGAAAGACCAGGGCGCGCGCGCGCGGGGGGGAGGGGAAGAGGTGAAGGGGAGCGCGAGGCGGGGGCGCGCGGGCCGGGCTGGGGGAGGGGACGCCAGGCGGGGGCGCGCGGGCGGGCGTCGGCTCGCGGGCGCTTCCCCTCCCCCCGCCCTCCACCTTTCCCCTCCCCCACCGCCGCCTTCCCGCAGCCTCGCTCCCTCCGTCGCTCCTCACCGCCCCCGGGCGGGCTGGCGGGCTGGCGGCCGGGCTGGCCTAGGCCGGAGCTCCTCACCTGGCAGCGGCGGCGGAACTCCCGACCAGGTCGCTTCCTCGGGCGGCCGTGAAGGCGTCGAAAAAGGAGGCGGCGACGGCACAGTGGGATCCAGACCCCACTGGCGGGTCCGGGAGCGGGGGTGGGGGAGGGGGCGGGCCGGGTCGGGGAGGGCGGGCGGGCGGAGCAGACACTGCGGTACAGACAGGGGCAGCGGCGGCGGCGGCGGCTGCACCGGCGGCGGCGGCACCACACAAACAAGGACGCTGATTGGGCAGCTGCCAAGCGCCTTGACTCCGCCTTAACCACACGCCACGACGGCCATTGGAGGAGCTTAGCCGGCTACCCGCCCTCCTCCTCTTGCTCGTACCAATAGAGAGCGGGACACCGAGACTTCACCCCACCCTTGAGGAGTGGGTGGCTGGAGAAGTAATGATTGGCGTCAAGACAACCCAATCATAAATGGAGACGGGGGATGGTCTAGCGGGGGCGCGTTAATGGGTACCTCGGCCAGTCCCAGACACATCCGGGTCTTCGACAGCCCATTAAGTGTCGGGGGTCAAAAAATCGCTTCAGGCTGCAGCTTTACCTTGTAGACGTTTTGGTCCCCTGGCAGCCGCCGTACCACCTAGTCTCTTAAAACCGGGATTCTCCTTTGACAGCCTCTCATTCTTTCACGTCTAAAGATGGAGACTGGGGACGGCGCTGGGCTCTGTTGGGGTGGGTGGTGTTTCATCGCGACAGAATCCATGAATTTAAGGACAGGACTAGCTTTAGGAGCTCGGGCCTTGTCTCTCTGGGGTGTGGCCTACCCCATTCTGCCCAAGGCCTTGGGACTCCTGTGTTAATTTACTTCTGATCGGTCCTCTCCTGGCTGTACCATAACAGCCAGAATTTAAAAAAAAAAAAAAAATTGCTAAATTTACTGAATTAAATACTGAATTGAATACTGGTGTTCATAGTGTATTCTCTGGGATCTGGTCTTTTTCTGTTCACAGTGAGGAAACGGCTTCACCCCACCCTATTGCACTAGCCAAGTCAAGGCCCAGCTCCTTTTGCTAGCCTGGCTACCTCCTACTTCCTCGAAGCGGTTAGGCCCGCCTACCTTCAACGTTTCTAGAACACCATGAATATTCTTTCTATGCGCCCTAGAGAGGAGAACTAATTACCACAAGAATAAACACATTGAAAGAATAATAACTTTGGGGGGAACAGGAACAAAGAATTCTTATTCTCCGTGAGGCAAGTACTGGTCATCCTATCTTACAGGTGAGGGAAATAAGGTATAGATTAAAAGACAAAGTCACACGTGTGACAGACTTGAAATTTAAACCCATGTGTATTAAGGAACAGGGTCAGAGAGATTAAGCAACTTGCCAAAGGTAGACAACCAAGCAAAGGTTAAAAGTCAGAAATAACTAGTGCCAGAGGCAGTAGGGAAGACATTTCTTTGAAATCACTATGGAGATAAAATTGTGAGCCTGACGTGATGGCGCACAAATGTAACTCCAGCACTGGGGTATTGAGGTTCTAGGACGGCCTAGGCTAGATACGAATATGTTTCAGATTTCTTTACATGCGACTGAAAAGATGGCTCCATAATTAAGCACTTGTTGCTCCTCAGAGGACCCAGGTTCTATTCCCAGCACCACTATGGTGGTTCACAACTGTAATTCCAGTTCAAAGGATCCATAGCCTTCCTCTGACTTCCCTAAGCACCAGACACTCATATAGTACATACACATTCATGCAAGGAAAACACATTTTTTAAATACTAAAAATGTATTTAATTTTTTTTAAAGTTGAACTAGAGAGTATAGCTAAGTGATAGAATACTAATTAGCATGTTCAAAACCCAATACTGCAAAATATATATAAATAAAGTTAATCATGATGGAAAGCCAGGCATGGCAATGTATGCCTTTAATCCCAACACTTGGGAGGCAGAGAAAGGTGAATCTGTAAGTTCAAGGCCAGCCTGTTCTACGGAGTGAACTCCAAGACAACCAGGGCTACACAGAGATACTGTCTTGAATAAAATAAAGAAGTATGATGGAGAACATAACCACATAAAGATAATGTAGGGAGAAAATTAAAAGGACAGATCAGAAACTCACCCAGAGCCCACAAATACACAAGTACAAATTTTTGTGTGTGTGCACCCATGTATCTACAGAGACCAGAGGTCATCAAGTATCTTCCAAAGTTGTTCTCCACCTTGTTTTAAAGACAGAATCTGTCAATGAACCCACAGTTCGAAGAGTGAGACTGACAGTAACAAGCACTAGGGATCCTCTAGTCTCTTTCTCCCCAGCTCTCGGATTACAGATGCATACATGCCCAAGTTTTTAGGTGCATGCTGGGAACCAGAATTTAGGTGCTCTTACTCAGCACAGCAAACACCAATTGAGCCATCTCCACAGTCCTCCACTCACTCACTTACTTGTTTCTTCTATATGTGTATGCATATGGGTCCATGTGCTGTGTCCCACGTATAGAGGAAAAGGAAAAATTTACAGGAGTCGGTTCTCTCTTCCCACTATATGGATGCCAGGAATGGATCTTGGGTTGCCAGGCTTCATGGCCAAGTGCCTTGACCATCTGAGCCATCTTTTCGTAAACCAGGTTTCACTCTGTGGTCTAACATGGCCTTGAACTTGTGACAATCCTCCTGCCTCAGCCTCACAAGTGTTGAGATTACAATCCTAAGTTACCAGACCTAGACCATACAATTAATTTGTATTATATGGTTAAACAAACAAAAAAAAACTATTTGCAGTCAAGTATTGTGTCCAGATAAATAATTAACATGACCTTGAATTAAAGTACTTAGGTTTAGATCTTGGCTCTGAACCTAACCAGTTCTATGACTGTTGTACAAGTGCAATTTACTTTTTTTTTTCTTTTAATCTATTCCCTTGTTCACCCAACTGTACAAGGAGAGTGAAAAATATAAGTCATAGGCTTATTATTGGGATTATAAAATAACATAATTTTCTGGGCCATGCCAAAACAAGAATGTAGTATTTGGGGTTGGGGAAACAATGGCTCAGCAGTTAAAAAAAAAAAAAAAAAAAAAATTGGTTGTCCTTCTAGAAGACCAAGTAGCACCCACAGGGTGACTCATGATGATCTGTAATCCAGGGACTTGATGCCCTCTTCTGGCCTCCTCCTCAAGCGCCAGGCATACAAGTGGTAGACACACACACATGTAGGTAAAACATCTATATATACAATGTAAACTTTTATAAAAATATAGTATTTCATGTATATACTAAATATAAGAATTTTCCGAATGTTCCAATGATTTCACAATCTTAGCTCCAAATTCTGCTTGATTATATATTTTCTAACTCCATCATCTTCAGCTTTTGCTGACTCTCTTGAGTCACTGAACACATGATAAATCACCTAGTACAGATCTTGGATTTACTGTTAAAGAAGTCCTACAATACACTTAACCAGGCACTTACTCTGTTATGTGGTGGGGGTATGCCAGGAAATGAGACAAAGCCTTAGATTGCTCTCACACAGAAATTCTTCTTGACTAAAGCTTTGTCGTCATCAATGCAAAGTTTGTCTGCTGTCTAAAGGGCCGTCTGTAGTAAGAATTCTGGAATTTGGGTTTCTTTGGGAAAAAAACCCACAGAAATATTAAAGGAATGTGCTTTCGTTTTAATCCCAGGTGTAGGGATTTGGGGCTGCTTCAGACTCCACAGCAGCTGACTTTGATTTGCCTAGTGCTCTAGCAGAGTTGTGGTTTTGCCAGCTGCAGATAATTCCCGTGATTGTGTGATATTTGGAATCTTGGAACTTTTCAAAGGGTATATAAATTCAAGGGCCCTGAGCGAGACAAGGTTGGTGGTTATTGGTGATTTGGAGGATCGGGGGAGAGTTTAGTTGCTATGTGTTAGTAGTTATGCTCAAAGAGGAAACACAATGAAAAATTAGATTTAAGGACATGCTCTCTCTCTCATCTATCATTCTTTCTCTTCTATCTAGGAATAGGAGGTGAAGGGGGGAGGAGCTAAAGGGGGAAAAAAGAAGAAACCACAAAGTAGCAAAGACCAGCTACAGTGGTACCTCAAGATAGGGCTCAAAAGTTAAGGATAAAAATGGGAAATTTGGCTGGGCAGTGGTGGCTCACGCCTTTAATCCCAGCATTTGGGAGGCAGAGACAGGCGAATTTCTGAGTTCGAGGCCAGCCAGGGCTACAGAGTGAGTTCCAGGACAGCCAGGGCTATACAGAGAAACCCTGTCTTCAAAAAACAAAAAAAAAAAAAAAAAAAAAAGGGGGGGGGCATTTGATTTCAAATGCAGTAGAAGAAACAGCAAAGGACAAAGGGATGGATTTTTTTCTTTCAAGAGGAGAGCAAGAAGTTTATTGCAGCTGCTGCCACTGGAATATCCCCTGCTTCACTCCCAGATGGAATTTTCTGCTTTGTCTTCCTATATTTTGTTTCAAAAAAGTTGAAAGATTAGCTGAGCAGTTGGAAAAAGTTCAGGTAAAAATGGAGGGGCCTGAGAAACAAACAAACAAAAGGCTGAACTGGGAAAACAAAAAGGACTTTTTCTGAAGGGTTGCAGAGTCGGAGATGCAAGAGGTTGCGGGTGGAGGTGGAAACATTTGGAAAGAAGATGCACCCCAAAAGAATAAAGGCTCAATCCCAAGAGCAGGAGTTTCCTGCAGGAAGATAGAGGGAAAGAAACTTCACTGGAGGGCAGTTGGGTAAGAGCAGGCTGAGGACAAGCTGATGAAAGAGGCCATTTCAAAAGAAAGGTATGATCTCACAGAAAATGGCATCTGTGCTTGTACATTAGAGTGCCACCCTTCACCCAGCCGCTGCTCCTTGACTATTCATTCCTCTTGCTCTATTTGGCGGGTCAGTGTTCACAGCTTCTTAACCACTTAAGTGTTCCTCCATCTTAACCACTGCAACTGCAGACCAGCCTCTACTACAGCTGTCACGAATCCCTTCGAGTCTGGGGGAGTATTTCTATGTTGAGTAGCCCATTTATTTAGAATCTGTCATATAAAGCTAGTGCATTCTGTATGAAACCCTGGCCTTTTGGTTGGTTGGTTGGTTGGTTGGTTGGTTGGTTGGTTTTGTTTGGTTGGTTGGTTGGTTTGGTTTTTTTGAGACAGGGTTTCTCTGTGTAGCCCTGGCTGTCCTGGAACTCACTCTGTAGACCTGGCTGGCCTCGAACTCAGAAATCCACCTGCCACTGCTTCCCAAGTGCTGGGATTAAAGTCATGTGCCCCCACTGCCCTGCGTCTGTTTGTTTTTTCAAGACAGGGTTTCTCTGTATAGCCCTAACCATGGCCTTTTTAAAATTCCTTAGATCTCTCATTTCTGTAAACACCATCCTTCCTCGTCATAATCTTGCTTCAGCCATTAGCAAGCATATGATGTACAACTGTAGGTTTACTGTAGAACAATGTTTAGCGGCTTTAAGAGGTTAGGACAGGGCTGGAGAGATGGCTGAGTGGTTAAGAGCACTGACTGCTCTTCCAGAGGTCCTGCGCTCAATTCCCAGCAACCACATGGTGGCTCACAACCATCTGTAAAAAGATCAGATGCCCTCTTCCGGTGTGTCTGAATACATCTACAATGTACTTATATACATAAAATAAATAATTCTTAAAAAAAAAAAAAAAGAGCTTGGGACAAACTTGAGTCTGGGGGGCAATAATCCACATTGTTTACAAAGATTATATAAGACTCTGGAGAAGTTTTCACTGATTTTCTTACAAAGATTAGTCTCAGCTGTAAACAAAGTTGTGTAAGACTCAAGACAAGACAGATGTTAGCCGGGCGGTAGTGGCACACTCCTTAAATCCCAGCACTTGGGAGGCAGAGGCAGGTGGATTTCTGAGTTCAAGGCCAGCCTGGTCTACAGAGTGAGTTCCAGGATAGCCAGGGCTACTCAGAGAAACCCTATCTCGGGGGGCAAAAAAAAAAGAGGACTGATATTGGTTCTAATGTATACCATGTCAATATCATAAGTTAAGCTACAGTTAGAGTTGTCCGATATCACAGTGCCTAGTGCTTCCATTTCAAGGAATACGGTCATCTGCAAAGAGATTGTGACCAAGCAAATAAAGGTCTAAGACTTCAAAATTCCCGGTGCTTTAATTGTGGGAAGCATGGTCATTTGCCAGAAAATTGTGAACAAGGTATCTTTAAAAGCAATGGTTTTCCTAAATATAAAACAGAAAGAATGCCTAGGCCTCCAGGAGTATGCAGGTTACGTGGCAAGGGGTGCCATTGGACCAATGAGTGTAGGTCAAAAAGCGGAGGAGAGGTCTCCTGAGAACCTTGGCCACTGACCTGAAAAGCTCTTGTTTTGTTGAAAATAACGTCTGTTGGGCTGGAGAGATGGCTCAGCGGTTAAGAGCACTGACTGCTCTTCCAGAGGTCCTGAGTTCAATTCCCAGCAACCACAGGGTGGCTCACAACCATCTGTAATGGGATCTGATGCCTTCTTCTGGTGTACCTGAAGGCAGCTACAGTGTACTCAAATAAATAAAATTTTAAAAAAAGAAATTAGTTTCAAGGGTTTCTATCGCTCACTCCCATATATCCTTCTTTCCTTTCTAGTGATTGAGGATGAAACATGAGATGTTAAAGGGTGGGAAAGAAGTAGCACAGGCTGGAGAGATGGTTCAGTGGTTACGAGCACTGACTGCTCTTCCAGAGGTCCTGAGTTCAAATCCCAGCAACCACAACCATCTGCAATGGTATTTGAGATGCCGCCTTCTGGTGTGTCTGAAGATAGTGATACATAAAATAATAGTGAGACATAAAATAATCAAATAAATCTAAATGAAAAAAAGGAGAAGAAGAAGGAGGAGGAGGAGGAGGAGGAGGAGGAGGAGGAGGAGGAGGAGG
>JADRCD010227316.1:17157-30345 GCA_019843815.1 Montemys delectorum
ACCAAAAAAAACAAACAAACAAACAAACAACTTCCTTCCTTCCTTTCTTTCTTTTTAAAAAAAAGATTTATTTATTATTATATGTAAGTACACTGTAGCTGTCTCCAGACACACCAGAAGACAGTGTCAGATCTCTCTATGGATGGTTGTGAACCACCATGTGGTTGCTGGGATTTGAACTCAGGACCTTTGCAAGAGCAATCAGTGCTCTTAACCTCTGAGCCATCTCTCCAGCCCCTTTGTTTGTTTTTGTTTGTTTGTTTTCAAGACAGGGTTTCTCTGTATAGCCCTGGCTGTCCTGGAACTCACTCTGTAGACCAGGCTGACCTTGAACTCAGAAATCTGCCTGCCTCTGCCTCCTAAGTGCTGAGACTAAAGGCGTGCACCACCACTACCTGGCCTCATTTTTCTTTTGATTCATGTATAGTTCTCAGCATCCACATCAGGCAGTTCACAACTGCCTGTAACTCTATCTCCAAGGGATCCAACACCCTGTCTGATGACTGTGGTACCTGCACATATGTAGAACACACATACACATTGTTTAAGTACTGGAAGGCTGCAGAGATCTAACTCAGCAGTTAAAAGTACTTATTCCTCTTGCAGAGGACCTGGGTGCTGTTCCTAGCATCTACATGATGACTCTTGTTCCAGAATATCCAATACCCTCTTCTGCAATACCCTCTTCTGGCCTCCGTGGGTACTGCATACATGTAATGCGTATGTATATTCTAACACTAACACTAACACACACACACACACACTCATACCATATATATATATATATATATATATATATATATACATAAAATAGTCTGAAAAATAAAATAAAGAAAAGATGATGCCCATCTTCCTGGCATTCACATATAGCAAGTTTAGACCACAGTGAGGAGCACTGTTTGGAGCTAGACTGACTAAGGAAAGCTGAGATAACTGCCACACTTCTGATTTACAGAAGGGCCACAAACAGCAACCAGTGAGGAGAGCTGTCATCTTTGTGAAGGTACTGAAGAAGCTGGGGTCAGGGAGGGGACAGGAGGCAAGGAAATAAGGCAAAGATGAGCTCAGGGCCCCCAGAGAATGGAGCCTTTGTGTGGGGTACAGATGAGGGACAAGGGGGTGATTGTGTGGGAGGGCCGGAAGTGCCATGCAGACTGGCACTGCCATAGCCAGCACTGGATTCACCCTTCTGCTCAGAGAACTCCCTATATATCAAGTGTCCAGGAAAAGTAGGGTGTACCTGATGGTTACAAAACGTGGAAAGGCAGAAAAGAGAATGTGCAACCAGGAAAAGTAAGATGTTACCCCAAATCCAGAGAACAGGAGGCAGAAGAAAAAAAAAGACAGAAGCAGCTTTTACTATATTTACATCCAACAAAACTTTGCAGAGAACAATCCTTATTGCACAGGTCAAGGCCATGGACAGGAGAGGCATTCCCCAAGGTGGAGTGGACAAGAAGGATCGGGACTAGAACAGGCACCAGTTCTTCCTAAGGGAAGCTTGGGACTCCTCTGAGTCCCAGTGCATGGCTCTCAAGGCGCTACAAATCTAATTCCCTTCTTTCTTATGCTCCTTGAGACTCCCATAAGTACAAGAGCTGTGGCCTCAGAATAAATAACTAAATAGAATACAACACTAAGATTGCCTTGGGCTCCTTTAGCAATGTCAGGGAAGAGACGTGAGGAATGAAATTCCTCCCTTCCATTCAGGGCAAAGGCTCAGGAGCTCTGAATTTTTTCCAGTTGTTTTTTAAAACAAAAACTTCTAAGTCTACCAGGGCACTGCAGATCTGAGGATACCCTGGAAAGGAGCCCCTGGGATGGGATGGAGAAAGATGGAGTTGTGCCAGCTTCCCTAGCTCTCCCCCCACATCAGTGTGAACACCAGGGCAGGTTGGAGATAGGGGAAGTGTGACTTTAGGTAACAGTGGGTCCCTCTTTCTGCTATTCCCACCTGGAGCCTATGGCTGAGCATCCTGTTTCCAATTCCTCTGTGAAAGGAACAGGGAGTCAGGCTATGTCTAGAATCCACTCTTCCTCACCTCTCCACCCAAGGCTGAAGAGGGGAACTTAAGGGTCCCTAGCATTCCAGAGGTGCTCCAAAACACTTTCGGCAGTCAATGGCCTTGGGAGTAGGCATCTGTGCACGCCGCTGCCTCAGTTCCTCCTTCCCCATGCTGCCGGCCAGCTTGTTAAAGGCAGACTTGTACTTCTTGTCGAAGGCCACTAGGACAGAGAATGGAAACTGATGCATTAGGATCTCCTTTCACACCTGGTCCCAAATCCCTTATCTCCTCAGTACCTGACAGCACCCTTACCTATATCCACGTGGTCCTTGCCCAGAGCAGCCATGGTCAGGAATAAGATCTCACGGTAGATTCCCCTGTAGTAGACATAGAAGAGTGTCAAAGAAAAGAGGTGCAAAGGACATGTCAAGGGTCACCTAGACGAGAGCGTCATACCTCTGCAGGTGCAGGCCAGTGGGAGGGGGCCCCAGCGTCTCCAGCAGAAGCCCAACCGCTTTATGAACCTCATTGAGTCCAACATGGCGCAACACTGACTCCAGCAATGCCAAGCTAAGACATGAGGGTACTGGGCCTGGCCACACCACCCGCTGTGGGATCTGGCCTGGGTGAAAAGAAGGAGGAGGGTTCACCAGGATTACCAAAGTCTTTAGCTGAGGCACCCAGCCCTTTAGCTCTGACACCAAGTACCAACTCACTGTGAACCCTCCAGAGCACATAGAGAGGTGGGCAGCTGTTGGGATCAGGGGTCAGGACATCCCACAGCAGACGCACATGCACAGAAGCTGGATCGGGGGTTAGCCAGGGCGATGGTCCCTGGGAGAGCTGAGATCCGAAGAGAACAAGGAACAGACAGATGTTACTGGAGATAATAAAGGAAAAGGGGGAAGGAACTTTCTTTTGCTGTTACTGTTGTTTGAGACAGGGTCTCACTATGTAGCTTTGGAAGACTGGAACTTACTAAACAGACTAGGCAGGCCTTGAACTCATAGAGATCTACCTGCATGCCTTCTCTTGAGTATTGGGATTAAACACTGGAGCCACCATGCCCCAAGGGAAAGAAATTCTTTTTTTATTTTTTTATTTTTTTATTTTTTTTTTTAGTTTTTCGAGACAGGGTTTCTCTGTGTAGCCCTGGCTGTCCTGGAACTCACTCTGTAGACCAGGCTGGCCTCGAACTCAGAAATCCGCCTACCTCTGCCTCCCAAGTGCTGGGATTAAAGGCGTGCGCCACTACCCGGCAGAAAAGAAATTCTTATCTCCCAGGTCTTATGGCTAAGGACTCTGTCTCATTTTGTTACATACCTAGCACCTGGAACCTAATATGTATGCAATCAATATTGGTGGAATAGACAGAAAAACATTAACCATTTTTTAGGTACTAGTCACTCTATCAAGTACCTGTCCTGTTAGGTCACTGCCTGCTATTTGATAGCTGATGAAAATGGAGGGTCAGAGTCATAAGTGTGCTGACAAAATGGCCAGGCACAAGGGACTCCACAGCCTGCGCTTTGTTGCACTGCCAAGGGCAGAGAGGACTAGGAGACAAGGAGCTGAGAGGTGAGGAGAAAAGCAGTCAGGAGGCAAGGACTACGTCAGGGCACTGACCTGGCTGGGCGGTGGCCCATTACAGGAGACCAACACCAGGCCTGGTAAAACACTAGGCAGGCGTAGCCGTTGGAAATACCACAGGAGGTTCCAGAAGATGATAGGGTGGGCAGCAGGCAGTTCAGGCAATGCCAACACCTCGCTGCCCTCATTCTCTACCAGGGACTCCAGTTCCTTACGCAGCACCAGAGGGCTCAGGTACGCCCATGCCCCATTCTCCACTCGCCGGGAAGCACTCTGCAGACACAGGACGAGAGCAGAGTAGATACTAAAGGCCCACAGCCACAAGCTTGCCCCTCAGTACGTCCGTGATGCCCCTTCTCCTCCATGCCCATCTGCCTGGCACCCCTTCATCTCCCTTCAGCAGATAACACACTCCTCACATCTTCATGTTCCCCTTGCCCAGTCTTACCCCCATATGCCCATTGCAGAGCTGGGGCTCATCCAGGGCAAGGCACAACCTCCGGTCACTGAGCACAGGGCCAGGACCCCCAGGGGCAGGAGCGTCTTTGCAGCCACTGGCACCAGCAAGGGAAGACTTTGGACTAGGTGCGCTGCAGGGAACAGCAGGGAGTGTCAGCTCTCTGGAGCACCATCTGCCTATCCCTCCCACAACACTTGCCCTGCTCTAGGCACCTGGGTCGAGAATCAAGAGTCTGGACACTGAGCAGGGGCACAAAGGGACAGGCGCAGAAGGGACAAGTTGTATTGAGGTTAGAGTCATCAGGTGCCCAGCCAGCCATGATTTCCTCATCGTACACCAGGGAATCACAGGCATGGCACAAGGAACAGCTAGACATCAGAATCTGTAGGTAAGGAGACACCCCAAGAAGTGAGCCTCATTCGGTTCCAAAGCCCATGCCCTTCCCTGCCCCGTCCATCTCAAAACTCCAGCCAGGCTTCCTTCCACCTCCGCCGCCCCCTTCTCCTGCCTTTCCAGGGAGATAAGTTATGTGTGTTCCAGCCCAATTGTGTAGACAGGGGCATGCTCACTTCCAGGGAGGGTGGTTGGAAAGCTCCAGGGGTGTCACTGAGACGCTCTGAGGAACGGCGAAGACTCAGGCTGCTGAGAGAAGACTCTGAGATATCCCACTCACTGCCCAGAGAAGCAGAACTCTGTCATTATAAAAGAAACCACAGTCAGCTAGTTCCTCGCAATCTAAATGCTGGTTCCAGTCACTCTCAGAGTCACCTTTGGGGCATTCTCCCAGTCATCGGCCCCTCCCCTCCTCATAATAAGGTGTCTCCTCTCTCACTGGCTACCTCAGAAGCAGTGGATCCAGGGCGTTCTCGGGGCCACAGAAGGCTATCCATAGGACTTCGGCGGGCCGCAGGAGGCAGGTCAAGGGGCAACTCAGGTTGGGGGATGCGGGAAGCAGAGGCGCGGCGGGAAGGGGTTAGCAGCTGTTGGAGGCGGGCACCCAGCCCTTTTTTGGGGGTGCCCACCTCCTCCTGATATCCACTAGTTTTGGAACCCCGCCCACTTATCCCTTCTAGGGCCTCAGTGGACTGGGCACTCAGGGCTGAACCTGAGCCCCCCGGGCTGCCTCCAGGTGCCAGTTCTTCCCCTGTCAGACTCAGGTCTGACAGGCTTCCATCCTGCCAAGGCACAGGTGATCCACGGGGCTCGAGGACCCCCAAGGCCTCTATCACTGTAGGTCAAAAGAGAATTGAAAGATGGAGCCTGGCACTCTTCCAGTGGCTCCATTCCTGAGCAAATACAATTCTTGCAGCAAAAACTCCAGCTTTGGTGAGGGAAAAGATAGCTCAACAGTTAAGAGCACTGTCTTTCTGAGGACCTGGGTTCAACTCCCTGCACCTACATGTCAGTTCACAAACCAACTATAACTCCAGTTCCAAGGGATCTGATGTTCCTTCCTGGCTTTCATGAGCACCGGGCATACAAGTGGTGCACAGACATACATGAAGGCAAAACACCTATTTAAAATGCAAACTATGTAAAGCCACAAACTCTAGAATCATATCTCACCATAACATTTGGACAAGTTTGCCTCAGAGCCTACAGGGCCACTAACATGGAGCTACCCTAATCACGGTTCTAGTCTTCCTCGCTTTCACTGAAAAGTTGTTAGGAAAGCTCAATGAGAAGATAAGGGTACTCACTGTGAGCTACACCAGCCTCCACCGTGGGCTGTGCCCCACGGGCACTGCCTAAGCTGCCACTCTTGACCAGGCGCCCCGTGGGTGAAGACGGTTCCCGTAGACTTCGCCCAGCCCAAGTAGTTTGGCGCTGAAGAGGGCGGGTTGGGGAGGGACGCTCCAGATAGGGCTCTGTAGAAAGGAGAGGAATTTAGCTCCAGACCGAAGCAATCCCTTGGGTGGACCGGGGTTTTGGAAGGTTTCTCCCAAGTAGAACTCTACACCTCTGCTCCCAAACATATGTGGTTTATCCACACACAAAAAGGCCCTGTGTGTGGAGAGTTATAGTTTTCCAGCCAGTTCTCTTCCCATTAGAATCTTAACTACCTCATCTAGCTCTGTCTTTTATTTTTTCTTTAATACAAAGTCATACTACGTTTTCGCATCTGGCCTGGAATTCACTATGTAGTACAAGGAATGCAACAATCAATCACCCTGGGCTAGGAATGCAGGTGTGAACCATCATGCCTGGGACCAAGGCTACCTTGCCAGTCCCTACCCACCTGTCTGAGAGCTGCTGGACTTTTGCTGCTCAGCCACCTGCTGTTGCTGCTGCTGCTGCTGCTGCTGCTGTTGTTGCTGCTGCTGCTGCTGCTGCTGCCTTCGATCCTTTAAGGGCTGGCGGAACTGAGCAGCCCCCAAGACAACATTCCGGAGCTTGGCCCAGCGTAGGCGTCCACCCGGAGTACCAGATGGCCATTTGCTTTCCAGCACAGCCTGCCAATCACAGTGCGGGCCAGGTTGGCCTGGTGATGCCTTTACTGCCTGTCCTGAACCCCAGGGAACACTTTTTTCTCCAGATTTGCTGTCTAAGACTGTCTAACCCAGAAACAAAAGCCCCAAAGAGACATCTTCAGTAGTAATGGAGAAAAGTATATCTAGACCATTCTATTGGTTTAAGTATTTATGTACTTATTTAGGCAGGCCTGCAACTCACTATGTAGATCAGGCTGGATTTGAACCCAACATAGCCCCCTGCTTCTGTTTCTTGAGTGCTGGGATTAAAGTTGTGTATCATCATGCCCAGCTAGACTCTATTTATAAACTAAATAGCTTTGAAGAAATTATCTCAACTACTTGGCTATTTAGTTTTCTTATCTGAAAAACAGGAGACAGTTTAGTATCATGGTTAAAAGGCTGAATTTGGGATAAAATTTTGCGTATATTTCGACTCCCTAACGTGCTTCTGGGGAAAGTTATAAATTCTCTAGAACCTCAATTCCTGTAATATAGAAAATGACCATGCTATGCCCTGGGGCACTTTGGATATAAAATTATTTTAAATGTATAACGAATCTGGAACAGTCTGGCATGGAGTTTAAGGTTGTTGTAAATAAGAATCAAAGTAGCTAAGTCTGAAAAAACAAAAACAAATAAACAAAACCTTCTGTCTGTGCAAAAGCAACAAAGAAGCACAAAGGATGACAATGGCTACAGGACCAGGTAGAATTGCAAGCCTAATCTCCAAGGGATGGGGACAGCAGCAGCTGTCAGAGTATCCTCCCCCACACAGGCCGGAGTACACACTGCCATTCTACTTCTTGCCCCCAGTTAAGTACCTTGTTGTAGTAACCGTAGGTGATGGTGTTGGGCACGATGCCTGCCCGTCGCATCTCTAGCATGACTCGCACAGACAGCACGGGCTGCCCGTAGTGTGAGCAGAGCTGCATCAGCACCCGGTAACATACCTAGGCCAAGAGAGGCACGGGATGTAGGAGACTTACTCCAACCCAAATTCCCAAGTCTCGGCAAGCATCCTCTTCCAGCTTTCCAATTCTCACAGGACTCACTGGCTCCCAGCAGTCTCCACTGTTTTCTCCTGCACATGCTCATGCATTTTGTGATTGTTGATGGGCAACTCTGGGCTGCCCGTTCACTTTACCTGGTCTCCACCTATCCCCTCTCACAGTTGCACATCCTGGCTGGGATTAAAGATGGGTATGAACACACAGGTAGTGGATGCCTACCTCATCAGGGAGCACCACCTTGCGGCTCTCCATTTCACGTAACACGTGGTAGGCTGTATGTAACGCTCGCACCCGGGACGATACAGAACGCACATAGGCAGGCAGGCATAAGAACCACAGTCCATAGCAGTGACCCAGTAGGCACCGGGCCCACAGCTCAGGCACAGTGGCTGACTTCTGTGCCATTCTCTGTGCAACCTTCATCTCCTAGAGGGGTAGGAAACACACCAAGATAAATACAATGCCTCCACAGATCTTTTTCTTATTTTGATATTTTTCTGAGATAGAGTCTTGTCATATAGTCAAGGCTAAACTCGAATACTAGATCTTGCCTCAGCCTCCTGATTACAGATCACTGTGAGAAGCAACACTTTTCCTGAGATAGGATCTGTGTTCTAAGGAGACAGGAGGTCTGAGGCACAGCGTAAGCTACAATCCTCCCTGGAACGTCAGTCAGTAAGGCAAGTAGCCTGGCCCTGGAGCATGCGTGAACACCTTGCAAGACGTCGCCAGCTTCTGTGTTCCCAGAATTGCTCAGGGATGAAGATGAGGAGGAGGATGGTAAATGACCATGGTAACAGAGGTTAATGTTTGTACAGCATTTTGTTGTTGTCTGGGGTTTTTTTGTTTTTTTGTTTGGTTGGTTGGTTTTGGTTTTTCAAGACAGGGTTTCTCTGTACAGCCCTGGCTGTCCTGGAACTCACTCTGTAGACCAGGCTGGCTTCAAACTCAGAAATCTGCCTGCCTCTGCCTCCCAAGTGCTGGAATTAAAGGCATGTAGCCCAACTGCCCGGCATTGTTTGGTTGTTTGGTCTCACTATGTAGCTCTGGCAGTCTTGAAACTCACTCTGTAGATCAGGCTGCCTCACAGAGATCCTCTTGCTTCTGCCTGAGTGCTGGGATTAAAGGCATGTGCCAACAACACCTGGCTGTTCAGTATTTTTTTTTTAATTTTATTTATTTTTTAAGGAACCAAGCTTCCAGCAGCTCTATGGGATAAGCACCATGACTATCCTCGTCTGACCATGCCAGGGTCTCCTACAAGGCCCACTGCTGGTTACCTGTTTGGTACGGCGAGGCGCAGGACTGCTTGGGGCACTACGTGATGGGCCTGGCACAGGTAGGGCCCCCTGTTGCTCCTGAGGAGACTCAAATAGCTCAGCCTTCAGCTCTGGAAACCCATCATAACTGGAGGGACAGAGACCACGCAGGTGGTTAGCACAGGGCTGAGCAAGGGCCACTGGGGCAGGACGACAGGAGAAGGCCCTCTTACCAGTACTGAGGAGTAGATTCGCTGCCTTCCAGTACTGGTGGTTCCTCTGGAGGTGTGATAAAGACAGTGAGCTCGCTTCCTGATAGTTCCTCCAGCTCTACTAAGGGTGTCGGCTCAGGCTTCTCCTGCTCCGGGTGGACCTGGACCAGGATGGTAAGAACAAGAGTTAAGAGGATGAACAAGGAACAGAGCTAGGGTGCCCAGAAGATGGCCTCCCCTGGAAACACACAGTCACAGGGAACCTAGAGATCCATCTGGAGGAACAGAGTCAGGAATGAAAGTAAATGAACTGACGGGCAATAGTGGTGCACGCCTTTAATCCCAGCACTTGGGAGGCAGAGGCAGGTGGATTTCTGAGTTTGAGGCCAGCCTGGTCTACAGAGTGAGTCCAGAACAGCCAGGGCTGTACAGAGAAACCCTGTCTTGAAAAGCCAAAAAAAAAAGAAAAAGAAAAAGAAAGTAAATGAACTAAGCCAGCCATGAATGGCTGCACAGGCTGTACTATGTCTGACTCCAGCCAACACTGACATACATAGTTAATAGTGGCCGGAGGGTAACAGAGACAAGCAGGGAGAACTCAGTGGTCAGTTGGTACACACAGAGGGGACAATGCCCAATACCTTGTCAACACAAGAGTCAAAGAATTCCAGGGCTGCATGCCTGGCAGAGCCAAAAGAGCATTCCTCGATGAACTGTGAGAACATCTGTGTATGCAGCAGCTGAGAGTACAGCTTGTGGCTTGAGCGTTCCCGGGACTTGAGGAAACCTGAGGAGGGGAGGATGGATGGGTCAGGAAACGGGGTTACCACAGCTCGCTCTCTGATCACAGACATCTCCTCCCTGCATCCAGCTCTTAGCTCCTGCCATTCAGGATCTATAGCTCTCACGGTGCTCCCATAGAACAATTCAGCTCTCCATAGAACAATCCCAGCTCCATGGAGTCCCTTGCATTTGTCTGTTTATACCTACTGCTGCAGACTGCGAATTGTCCAAGGGGCCAGGATGACTATATTCATATTATGCTAAGGGACCCCAGACAGTAGGACACATTCACCCATATACTTTTATTCCCTCCAAAACCAGAGTTGTGGAGGAGAAACAAGCAATTACTCCTAGCCAGTGCCCCCTTCAACTTTCCCCACGGAGCCCTGCCCCCCAACCATGCCCTCCCTCTGAATCCTTTTGCAAACCAAAACGGAGCCTCTTTATTTACCCTGAAGGTAGAAAAGGTTGTCAACATCTCGAGACCCCTCGGAGGGGGCCTGGGTAAGAGGGCGGAGGAAGTTCCGGTAGCCTTTGAGCAGACAGGCCATGAAGCGCAGGAAGGCTCCCTGGACTTCCCGTTCCAGGCGAGTCCTGCGGCCACACACTGCCTCATAGTCTGTCAGCAGGAATTCCAGGGAGGCCTCTTCCTCTGGTCCAGTGTAAGCTGGGAAACAATATGTCTAAGAGTCAAGAGTAGCAACTGCGGGCGGGGCTTGTCTCACGGTTTCTCACACAAACGTCCCGTCCCGTCACCATCAGCTTCTGACAGATCTTGCACCAGGAGTGGCCAAAAGTTTACCTTTGGGTACCAGTTTCAAGGCTCTCCAGTGGGATGCTCAACCTCCTTGACAAGCTCAGAAATGCTGCTCCCCTGCCCCCCTGCCCCTAGCTTCATTTTATTCCCACCAAATCCAAACTCGGCCACTTCAGAGAAGGTCTATTACCCCCGGACCCTCTCCTCAAACTCGAGACTTGAGGTCAACAACAGCATCCAGCCTCCCAAGCCCACCAGCTTCTTACTCTGGTCCAGCTGCTGGTACAGATTTGTCAGTGTGGCCAGCAAAAGCTTGTATGGTCTCCGGGGCAGGGTCCTAGCAGAGAGGGGCTTCTTTTCCTCTGTCCTGAGAGATAACGTATGGAGAAAGGATGTTGGGGCTTTTACCAAAAGCTCTTTGAACCAATAAAACCCCACACATCAGCCCTTGGATGTCCATTCCCCTCTATCCCTCAGATGGTACTTAGCCTCTTACTGGAAGAGCGTGTTGGTATCAAGATCAACACAGATGACGTCAGCAGGTGGATCATGCAGATCAAAATAACTGGAGTGGATACCCACAATGAAGGGCACAGGGGCACTCAGCACATCCGCCAGTACTAGTGGGCACAGCGGAATGTAGGGGCACTGCCAGTGCAGAGGGAAAATCATCTGAAACATGAAGGAGTGTGAACCAGTGAGCGAGCACTGGACATTGGCCTTGGGGAGGAGGGGCCTACTGAAAGAGGCCTTTGAGCTAATCTTGAAGAGAGACCCCGTGTCTGACAACTGTACCCAGGTGGAAAGACTGGAGACCCTTTCCCTATGGAAGGAAAAGGAGGAGATTCCAGATCTGGGTGAAGGGGTACCAGAAATGACAGCAGTTCTGGAGAAGCAGATTGGATAACGTGGCACTTACTGAGACAAGGGCCTCGCATACGCTGGTGAGCAGATCTGGCCGCAGCGAGTGAACCAGCAGTTTGTGCTCTGTGAGCACAGCCAGCAGCAATGTAATAGCCAATTCTGGGCCCAGGTTCTGCAGCAGCTGCAAGAAGCTAGCACCACTGCAGGAAGTAGAAGGATAAAGGGTCACAAGAGATTCTTTCTGAGACACTGGACACACACCACCAGGGCTAGTCCACAAAGATCTCGACAGCTAGATTCATCTGAGGCACATCTCCTATTATACTCCATGTTGTCAAAGCTTCCCCCCAACCCCACCATTTAGCACATACCTGAGGGGCAGGGGTGAGGAGACAGGTTGACAGAGGAGCAGGTTGTCATAGGGAGACATCTGGGAGAGGAGCCACAGGTCAGGATGCTCATAGCTAGTCCCTACCAACTCCTCTCCTTTCATCCAGCCCAGCCCTAGGCTCACCTCTCACCTGCACTAGGATTCGTGGTCTCTGTGGGGAAGGGAACGGGACGTTGTGAATGAAGTGGGAGATGTGCCTAGGGAGAGAGGAAAAGGGTGAGGCCAACTCTCCAATCTGTCCCGGTCTCGTCACTCCACACAGTCTTATCTTTTCTAGCCTCAAGATCCTCATTCCTCCCTGAAGCCTACCTCTTGACATGGATCAGCTTTATACATAGGTCTTAGAAAAGAGATGGAAGCACATATCTACAACAATGAATTCCAAGCCAGCCAGGGCTATATAGTGAGCCCTGTCTCAAAAGTAAGTAAGTAAATAAGTAAGTAAATAAATAAATAAATAAATGAGTGAATGAATGAATGAATGAATGAAATATATACCTGTTGGGCACACACAGGCCTAGCCAAGACCCAATTAACAGATGCGGGCTAGATTCTAGACTCTGCTTACTGCTAGCCAGAAGTTTAAATGGACAAACTATATAACCAGATACTGTGTCCCTGTCCCCTAGGTACTCAGTGCACCTCCCCCAATTCCATTCTAAAGTCTCCCATTTATCCTCTCTAATACTTCATAACCCCCCCAGCATCAGGAGCCGTGCTCACGCTTCCAAGGGTAGACGATGGGGGCCTGATACGGAGTAGCGGTAAAGGAAGGTGAGGAAGGCTCGGAAGGCTGGGAAGGCAGGCCAGCGGGACAGCACAGCGATGGCTCGCCGACTGCGCACTGCTCTACCTCCCAGTGCCCGGCCCCGTTCCACGGCACTCAGCAGGCCCAGTGCCCGTGCCTGCCTCTCTGACAGCCTGGCTCTCGGGAACGCTTCATAGAACTGCAAAGCGGCACCATACACCTGGTAGGGGTATAGGGATAATCAGATGGGCTCTGCATGATGTGGACCCCTTACCACACTCCACATACCCACCTTATCACCAGCAGCACCCGTGAGCACAAAGGTGGAGAAGACAGGTACTGGGTACTTGGTCTGGGCAGGCCAGCACTCGATAGTGGCCCCCATGGGCAGGCAGAAGACTGGTACTGACTCAGGCAGCGGAAACGCCTCATTGTCTTCTTCTGGGTAGCGGCCCAGGAGCTCTATACCCCAGCAGAATTAAGAGTACGTATTAGAGGGAAAGGTTCCTTTGATTCCAGGTAAAGAAACTAGAGTATCCGGGATGGTTCAGTGGTTAAGAGCACTGACTGCGGCCAGGCGGCGGTGGCGCACACCTTTAATCCCAGCACTTGGGAGGCAGAGGCAGGCGGATTA
>JADRCD010227319.1:9666-40571 GCA_019843815.1 Montemys delectorum
CACCACACACACACACACATGCACACACACACGCGCACACATACACACACACACATACGCACACCACACACACCACACACACCACACACACACACACGCACACACACACACACCACACACACACACGCACACACACACGCACACACGCACACACACACGCACACACACACACACACACACACACAAAACCTGGAAAACTGATTTAATAAGTAGTCTGGAAAACATTCTAAACACAACAAACAGCCATAAACGAGAAAGACTGTGGCTGCCTTGGTTACTTTCTTCATGCTGTGGCAAAGAGCAACTGAAGGAAGGATGGTGTAAGTGTACCTACTGTCCATTAGGGTGGGGCAGGGGAAGGATGGTGTGAGGTACCTACTACCCATCATGGTGGGGGAGGGGTGACCATGGAGGTGACCATACCTGTGACCCCGGAGTGTGAGGCAGCTGGTCACACTGCATGGTCCAGAAGTAGACAGGTGAACAGGAGTACTCCTCTGATTCTCCCGTTTTCATGCACTTCCGGGCCCCTTGTTTGTGGGATCGTGCCATGACTCTTCCCTCCTCAGTTCAACCTCTCTGGAAAAATCTTCCCAGACATGCTGGGGAAGTATGTCTCCCGGGTGTGTCTACATCCAGTCAAGTTGAGGATAAAGATGGGCCATCAAAGTTACACACGCACACAAAAATGTTATATCTCAGGGTCTTGGTCAGGGTTCTATTTCTGTGAAGAGACACCATGACCAAGGCAGCTTTTATAAAGCAGAGGTTCAGTCCACTATCATCATGGCGGCATCCAGGCAGACAAGGTGCTCGGGGAAAAAGCTGAGAGTTCTATATCTTGATCCAAGGGTAACCAGGAGGAGGCTGTGCCACGCTAGGCATAGCCTGAACACATGAAAGACTTCAAAGCCCCCTCCCCCCAGTGACACACTTCCTCTAACAAGGCCACACCTCCTAACAGCACCACTCCCTATGACCAAGCACTCACATACAAGAATGAGTCTGCGGGGTCATTCCTATTCAAACTACCACATTCAAGAAAAGCAATGGAAATATGGGGCTATCAGAGAGGGGCAGCAGGAAGAAAGCAAATTTTACATAAGTGCAGGCTATTAATCTCATATAAAGCCAACTGTACGTTAATCAAAGTAGGATCACATGATGGTTAAGTGACAAGAGGTATGAGTGGTCAAAGCACCAGAGAAGAAAGAAAAATGGCTGAAGCACACAGGGAAAGTGTGCTTCCTTTCATGATAAGCAGTGGAGCACAAATTATAGCACAGTGTAGCTTTCGGTCAATGAGATTGGAGAAGTAGGAAACATTGTTATCCAGATTTGACAAGGGCATGGGAAAACGGCTACTGTCGCTAGTTGGTAGATAATCCTCTTTTTCTTAATGGGGACAAATCCACAGTGCCAAATTTTTATGTGATATTACGATCCTATGCCTGGTGAATGGAAACATTCAGAAAATGCCCAAAATATTCAAGAATCATCATTAAAGTGTTGTTTTAAAATCCAAAAATAAGGTCGATCAACAGGCAAATGCTCAAATACATTGCTTTGCTCCCTTCTTTGTAATATCAGTGGATGGTATTTACAATGAACCAGGTTCATATAATAATAATGAAGAAAGATCACTAAAGCAAATTAGTAACTGAAAAAAAATATCTGGAAACAGAATGATGTAGTTAATATTTTGTTGATCTTTGAATTCATTCTTCCCTGTATCAATAGTTCTTCTGACACTCACATCATAACTGTGTGTCTGGGCAAAAGTTTCTTCTTAGTAGACCACGAAACAATGGTGTGCCATACAATCCATGCTGACGAGGTCTGAGGAGACACCGTCATCATGTGTCCCCATTCGATTTCTTCATATAACTGACTAAATTGTTTGCTTACTTGATGTCTCCTTGTGCGCTTGTGTAGGTGAGTGCAAAGGAGAGGTAGAGGCTGAAGAGAGGAACTTTGTCCTCACCCTGCAGGAGCAGCCTGGTCTAGCCATTCGGGAATTTAGCCCATTCACTCATTTCAACTTTCCATACCATTATCCATCAGCATCCATCCAGGTCATCAGCGCTGTATTATCCATCAGCATCCATCCAGGTCACCAGCGCTGTATTATCCATCAGCATCCATCCAGGGATCAGCACTGTCCCTGAGAAGAATAAGATGAGGAGTTTTGTGCCTATGGAAGATTGGTGTTTCATAGACCAACTCAATGTCCTGACTAAGACAACATGGAGATGATAGAAAGAGTTGACTCATCTGTGTGCTCAGGTGGACCGGGTACCCAGTAGTGCAGGCTGAGGCATAAAGCTCTGTGGGGAAAGGTGTGCCTCAGCAGAGCCACCTGCCTTTAGTGTCCTCCTGCATCATTAACAGGAATCACCATGAACAGAAACCCAATTGATTAGAGACCTAAAGCTTACCCTATCTTCATAAATCCCATAAACTTTGGGGTTTTTAACCAACCACCCCTGAAGAGAAGAGAGTCCCTTCTGTCACCCTCTATAACAGGGACTACCTATCTGGTTGCATAGCAACCAGAATATATTGGAACATCTGTACAAAAGACAGGCAGATCAGAAAGACAGGTGGCAGATCAGTAGATACGTCACAGTTGCATGCATTTGCTTACTTAACTTATACGTACTTAGCTCATCTCAGGGGCCTAGTGTTCAACTGAGTTCAGGAGGAGTCAGGATCTGAACCCAGACTGTGCGCATAGTCTACAAGAGGGTGAACCTGCTCAAGAGGGCTCCATGGTGTCTTCTCAACTGTTTCCCAAGCAAAACTAATCTTGCTGTGGGTTACTACCTGGAGTGACCGGGCAAGCATGGCTTTCCTCACCCAGAATGTGATGTGTTGCATCCAGGGCACCTAGAAGGCACAATTTCGCCCAAACTATATGCAGTGGCCTCAGCAGGATCTTGAATAAATTTCTGGTTGGGAATTAGTCACACAACTCTCAAACAGCCCCTGAGAAGTGTTTGAGGAGTGTCACTTCACCCTGGGAACAAGGAGTCTTTGTGGCCCAGAGACAGAGATGCTGTAGGACACTATTGTCATCTGTCCCTTCAGACAGCATTTGTTCTCATCGTGGAAACAGTGATGATGGTAGCCAGCCATACTTTCTACCCTCAGGAAGGCTCAACTCTTGTGGGAAAAGTTTGTTCATATAAAAAAAAAAAATCAAAGAATTGCACATTCCAAAGTGTCTGTTATTGGGCACAGGGCTGAGACTCAGGAAGAAAAGACTAGAGATGAACAGGAAGCCCTGAACAGGCAGAACCAAGCAAGGACCTGGGAAAATGACCAGCACTCACTTCTGAAGAATGAATGGTGTTCTGTGGCCAGAAAGGAGGGAACATCTAGATTGATGAGCAAGGGCTCTGGATCTGATGGAAGTACAGAGCTTTGGAGGACTGAAAGAGGAATCTGCAGATATAAGCCGAAGGTAGGTTCCAGGAGAGGGTGGGATGATTAGGAGGACAGATAAAAGTAGGTACCATCCCAGGGTAAAAGGAGAGAGATGTACAAATCCACATCTGCAATGTGTGTCATCCCAGGTGATGACATCATCTCCCTAAGAGGGCGCGTGTCATCATCCACACATCCGCTGGCCCAAGCCGAGAGCCCAGAAGCCTCTCTGTTCTCTCCACCCCCATGGCTCATCAGAATTCACTGGCTTTTAATTCACCTTCCCTTATCACACCAAGTACAGCTGACTACTGTTGCCGTGGTCCCCTCTCTACAGTGGCCACAAATACACTGTATCTACTTCTTATCCCACCTCAATATGCTCCATGCTTCTGAACAAATACACTGTATCTACTTCTTATCCCACCTCAATACGACTCCATGCTCCTGAACAATATCCAGAGCAATCCCTCTAAGGTATTGGTTGAAAATATCGATACATTTATTCACAATGTGGTCTTTTATCACTGCTCCAGAATGAAGTCCACAGGTTTTGGGAGGGCTCTAGCAGCCCTGATGATCTGTTGCCAGCTGCTCTACTCCTGTCCTAGGAGCTGCTCCTGTTGACCTCAGGGACATCCTTCATGTACTACTTGAAGTAATTCATCTTTCTGGATCACATCTCTGAACATGCTGTGGCCCAGATTATGGCTGTTCTGAGGTTCCCTTTCACTGCAGCGCTACAACTAAGTCTCTCGGATGATAGACGGGACCCCAGTCCCTTCCAGCCTCATTTCTCATGCTTCTTGCCCTCTGTGCAGCATTTATACAGCACTTTGAGTGCTCGGGATCCCCATTGCATCCTGTGGTTTGATGCCTTGGGCCATTCATACACATAACCCCTGCTCCTGGGTGTCTTTCTTCCTCTGTTTGCTGCTATGCCTCTTGGTGACTCTTTAGAACACTGTGTGTACACAGACTCTGAGGACCTAGAGCACAATACCAACCCAGCCTGAGAACAAAGTCTGCGTCAGGGAACAAAGACTCAAATGCTTACATTTTCTGTGTGCATTCTGAAACATTACCTGTGAGGTAGTCCAAGGGAAGGAAGATGAAAACCAAAATAACAAAACAACAGCAACAACAACAACAACAAAACCCCAAACCGACCCAACCAATAACAATCAGACCAAAACAAAACAAAAAACAGAGATGTGAAATAAAGAAATAGAAACCAGGAGTCCCAAAGAAGACAAGTGAGAAGCTTAGAACCGAGTTGGGTCGTGTGAGGATCCCTAGAAGGAGGCTTCAGATAGAAAAAACAGAAAAGACTCACTCAGGGGCTCTGCAGAGCGAGTAAGAAGTTGGAAGATAGTGTTGAAATGATAATGCCATCACACCGTCTTTCTCATTATTAAGAAAAGAAAAAAAAAAAAAAAAAGTGCCACTCCGCAGCAATAAAAATGTAAGCCAAACAAAACCTTTAAGAGAGAAGATGCCCTACTAAACTGTAACAAGACTTTCCAGAACTGGTAAGTTATAAGGGAGTCCAGGTGTTTTAGAAAAACATTTGCCGTGTAAACACTTGACCAAAGAAAGCCAGGGTAGTCCTTCTCATGTTCGGGAAGGAGACGATAATAGAAATGGTTGAAGTAGTGGCTCTCAACCTGTAGGTCTCGACCCATTGGGAAGGTCAAATGACCCTGTCACAGGGGTTGCATGTCAGATATCCCGCATTTCAGATGTTTATGTTAGGATTCATAACAGTAGCAAAATTACAGTTATGAAGTAGCAATGACAATAATTCCACGGTGGGGGTCACCACAACATGAGGGGCTGTACCAAAGGGTTGCAGCGTTAGGAAGGTTGAAAACCACTGTTTGAAAGACTCATGAGAGCTGGGAACTATTGTGCACACTTCTAATCTAAGAACTCAGGCGGCTGAGGCAGAAAGAAGGCCTGTAAATTTGCAGGTACTTGACCACACAGAGTTCTAAGCAATCCTGGGCTACAAGATGAGAGTCTGTCTCAAAAAGACAAAATAAATAAATAAATAAATAAATAAATAAATAAATAAATAATAATCCTTTCAATATCAACAATTAAATCATTATCCTGGGAAGTAGTATATGGAAATGCACATGATAAGGGGAGACAACTTGTTTTGTATAGTCCTATGTCTGAAACAGCACCTGAGGTATGATCAGGGGTCAGCTGCTATTTAACGAATGGCCGACCTGGTACAGAAGGAAGCGTGTCTCCACCCAGCAGTCAGAAGTATGACGACATAAGTTGCCTCTGGTTATGCCACTCCTGAGAATCAACTTATGGGCCTAACAGAGAGGATTCAAAGATGGGTTCCAGGGAAGGGAATGGATCATCGACCTTAGCAACAACAAAGCAAAGGTATGGTGGGCCGAAGTCGGAGACTGCTGCTGCCATCTTCATCTGAGCAGCCCAGTCACAGGCCGGAAGAGACAGAGCCAAAGCAGAGATCTGAGGTGGGGTATCTGCAGTTGCAAAGGTGATCATGAAAAAGATGCCTGGTACCCGGAGCTGCCGACAGATCCCCTTCTCTGCACACAACCCCACAGTGATCATACTCCAGACCACAGCTTGAAATCGTATCTACCTGCCGACAGCTCCGCAGCACACAGCTCCAGCTGGATGAACCCCCCCCCCCCAGACTCTTCCATCCAGCTGTCTAGTCAACATTTCCATGTGGACGCCGACTAAACATTTCATTTTAACTTCCTCCAACCCGAACTTCCGATTTTTCTGTACGCAAGCCCACGGAACGTTCTTCCCATGCTCAGTGGACTCCATTCCAGCTTTGAGCACCGGATGCCCAAACGTTTGAACCCGGTCTTTGGTTTTTCTTTTTCTCTCACATTCTGTAGCTGACCAGTCAGCTGGTTTTCTAATCTTCTATGCACTAGCGTTCAACAAAACATGGAGAAAACCAGAGCTTTCTACATTTCCACAGCCCCTCAGCCTTGCCTTTTTCTACCTGAACAGCCTGTGTCTCGCCCAACACAGCAGCCAGACTGACCCTGTTATAGATGGATCTGGCATGTCTCCCCTGAGCTCATGTGTTGCAGGTTTGGCCTGCAGCTGACAGTGATGTTGAGATGTTTGGTCGCAGAGGAGGGTGTAGTGGCAGGAGATGAGTCACTGGGGGTAGACCCTCGAACTGGATGTTGGTAACAACCTCTCCTGTCTCACTTTACCTCCTGGTTGTCCTACTGTGCTCTCCCTGTCCTGACATACGTTCTTGATGCCAGCGGTGGGGCCACGTGGCCATGACTGACACCTGTGACTTGTGAGCAAAAGTTTCCTCCTTAGATAAATTATCTCCTCACATATAATCTATCTCAAATGTTTTGTTATAGCAGTAGAAAGCTGAAGAACACGGGTTCATATGAAATGTAAAATGGGGCCCAAAGATGGCTGAGCAGGGAAAGGCACTCACTGTCAAGTTGACAGTCTGAGTTCAATCCCTGGGATCCACACAATGGAGAGAGGAAGTGGCTTCTACAGGCCGTCTGCTCACCTCAACACGAACACCATAGCAAATGGGGTTCCCACACACTCCCAGTTAAATAAATAAGTAAATATTAAAGATAAAATAAAACCGTCTTCTTTCTCTGTTAAAAACACTTCTTTCCTTCCGTCCTTGCGAGGCCTGGAGACGGACTCGGCCATCAGGCTGGGTGGCACCTTTACCAGGAGCATCTGCTTTATTCTTAGCACTGCTCAGCCTCAGTCCATGGGCTCACTGATTCCCTTCCTTCAGGAAGTTAAACACTAAAAACTAAACGGGCTCAAATATGTGTGTGTGTGTATGTGTGTTTATACATACATATTTACATATAAACCCTTAACAGTGATAAGAGGGGATTTTGAGGTTGTGAAGGGGACATGGAAGGAAGTAAAAAGGGGAGGTTGTGTAGAGGTGACGTAGACACAGTGTTCATACAGGAAGTTCTTAAAAAAAAAAAAAATATATATATATATATATATATATATATATATATATATATTTTAAAGAAAACACAAAACGCTTCATGACCAGGTTGCAAAAGCAATTTATCTTAGAATAAAACCAGATGTTTGACAAATTTGCAGTTAAGTGCTATTTATTACTCTGTGAGAGTAAAATAATATGGATGGATTGATTTTCTGGGTCTATGTAACAATCTGCCCAAATGCAATGGTTTAAAGGGTACATCTCTTGCGTCTGGAGGATGGCTGAGCATTAAGAGCACTGGTTGCTCTTTCAGAGAGCGGGCAGAGGTTCAATACCTAGCAACCACATGGAAGCTAACAAACGTCTGGAACTCCGGTTCCAGGGACCTGGCTCTACCCTTTGTCCTCTGTGGGCACAGCATGCACACGGAGCACAGACACACATGTAAGCAAGGCATCCATACACATAAAATAACTAGCTCTTAAGACAAAATAAAATTAAAAGAATAGGTTGTCTCTGGACGCAGGAGGGATACAGGAAGTGGGGGAAGAGAGGCGGAAGGCTGAGTGGACCCCATTCAAAGTGCTGCCAGGGAAAGGAGCAGATGCAGATGGCAGAGCCCAAGTCACGGCCGAAGTCCCGCCCGCCTTGCATGTCTTCACGCGAGTGCATCCACAGCTTGATGGCTCAGACAGGTCTCTAATGTAACAGTTCCCAACAGACGTGTTTCTGTCCATCCTAAGGAACAGCTTGTTGTCATGCGTGTGGAATAGTCCATAAAGTGAATATTAGCCCAGAAGCTCAAAATATCCAAGATATAGTCCACAAACAACATGAAACTCAGCCAGAAGGAAGTCCAAACTGTTAGTAATTCAGTCCTTCTTAGAAGGGGGTATAGAATAGCCATGGAAGAGGTTGCAGAGACAAAGTGTGGAGCCTCTTCCAGAGCTGGTTTCCCTACCCAGGGGAACATCTAGGTGGTCTGCAAACCTCCTCAAGCCTTGTACACTTCCACTTAAATATTTTCCCTCCAGGATCAGAGGAAAACACAGCGGCCTGGTCCTGCCATAGTCTGCAGTCCTGAGGGAGGATCTGTAAGGCCTCAGCCAACACCAGTCTCCCAGCAGCAGCCTTGTGATCACCTGACCAAGAGCTCCAAGATGCCCAGGCTTGGCCTCTCACTCTCTGACATCCATTAAGTCAAACTTGGGATGCATATCACCCCACAAGGGTTGGCTGATCCATCTCTAGGGACTATCCGTAAGCCTCATCCGCGACAGGATTTCGGAAAGTCCTCCTGAAATGTATGACTCCTTAGTCAACCTGTTGTCCTCTCTAGTATTTTAGGCAGAGAGTCCGTGGCCACCAGTGGTTTCAGCCTTACCATAGGAAATGTGACCATGTCTCAAACTCCACTAAACCGCTTCTCAAACCACAGCGGGCCTCCAAGTGCGGCTGAAGACTTTCAGGATGGGAATGGGTCAGAGCAAATGGGTCCGTTTCCTGCGGGAAGTCTGCTGCCTGGTGCTGGCTTGTCATTAAGAGTCCATCCTGATTTGTGTTGATGCCACCACTCTCTTGAAACTGTCACTAACTTAGGGCACCACGGGTACAGCTCAGTTGTTGCGCTGCTTGCCGAAACATGCACAGTGCCCTGAGTTCAATCCCCAGCACTGCATAAACCAGGTAGACTGCTCTGTGCCTGTAATCCAGCACTTGGGAGGTGGAGGCTGGAGGATCAGAAGTTCAAGGTCATCCTTGGCTACGTAGTAAAGTTCAAGGGCAGGGCAGCCTGGGACACATAAGGCTGTCAAGAGAAGGGACAGGGGAGGCCGGGACAGAAGGGAGGAAAAGAAAAACAAAATACGGTGAATAGTTTTTGAAGAGGAGCTGTATATTCCTGTTTCGCAAAGGGTCAAGCAAATTATTCATCCATATTCTCTGCTAGAGACAAAGACCCCTGCCCCCACCTATGACTTGGAGGGAGACTTGAAATCCACATTTTTTTATCAGCTCAACAAACTCAAGGGATTTGCTTTCATTTATAGGCAGGTCAACGTCACCCTCAAGGAGGTTAAGAATGAAAGGGGTACTTTCGGTGGTTGGCCTATCAGCCCTAAAGAGAGGAACCTAAAATGTCCTCTAGTCCCCACATCTAACTCAAGACTGAATGTGACTGCCTACACATACCCCCTTCTCCACCAGAGCTGTGTCACGGCCAGTGTTCCCTGGGATTTGCCTCCAGTACATCTTGGCATGGCAGCTCCTTCCTCCTCTCCGACTGCTCATCTGTGTGTGTGTTAAATATTGCTTGGCACAGAGTGAGCTCTTCAAAACAAGAGACTTGGATTGTGGGAGGCAGGGGGTGGGCTTGCGAGTTGTTCAGGAATTTGGGCTGTGCTGGCACGGCTGTTCCCACTCGCTAGATCCCTGCCCACAGAACTACCATGACATGTTCAGTGATACAAATGTGTTGGAAAGGATAGATAATAATACACCCACGAAGGCTTCAGAAACAAAGCTTGATGGGCTGGAGAGAAGGCTCAGAAGCAAAGGACATTGGCTGCTCTTGCAGAGGACCTGAGTTCAGTTCCCAGCACCTCTGCCAGGTGGTTCACAACTGCCTGTAACTCTAGCTCCAGGGGATCTAACACCCTCTTCTGGCCTTCATGGGCACTTGCATGCAGTCATTTGTATACACACACACACACACACACACACACACATCTTTTTTTTAAGTAAAAAAAAAAATGGTGATTTACCTAGACTTCAAAGTGTGGAGGAGGCTTCTGAAGGAGGCTGGGGCTCCAGCTGAATTTTTATCCTTGTTTATAAGTCATGTCTCCTTTACTCAACACACTGCCATCAGCCTAGATCTGAAAGCACCCTGATCCTAAAACGCTGGAGCCTCCAAAGCCCTGGGTAAAGAAGTGAGATATCAGATTGGGGCCACTGCCCTCTCACCCAACAGTGCGCATGCAGTCCTGAGACCACGGCGTTTCTCCAGGGTCTCAGGGCGCATGCGTCCTCATACCACGGCACTGGGGAAGCCAAAAGAAGGATTTCCATCTACGAACTGCAGAGGTACAGGGTAATTACCTTGGCTGTGACAATGGCATGCATAGGAGTAGCACTCCAGGTCTCTCAGGGCATTTGATAATCCAGGATCCTACAGGATCTTAATGACATGCCCGAGCATGAGCTGGGCTGTTGTTACCCCATTTTACAGAAGGGTTAGCTCAGTCTAGCCCTTGCTCATGGGGATGCAGCTTCATATGTGAGAGCACGTTCGGAGCCAAGCCATAACCCTGGTCTGTATTTACAATGCTGAGACGTCATGGGCATAGCTTACTTAGATCACTGATTTAACACGCTCCAGGGCCTGGGTTCAGCTTTAGCACCAGAAGAAAATGGGAAATAAGGGGTGAGTCCTCGTGGCGAAGCATAGCTGTGGCTCTGGTCTGCATCGACTATGAGGGTACCATTGATCTTTCCCTCCCCTGATTCTAGCTGGGCACGGTCCTGCCTCCAGCAGGAAAGGCAAGGTTGTACAGGACATGGTGTCTGGGGAGGGCTGTTTGCTGAGCAACAAGAAGAGCCTTTGAGTTGGCGGAAAAGAGACTGGCCTTGGAGGTGGCGTGGGGAAGAGCAGAGAGAGGCCCTGATTGAGAAGGGAGTGGGGGATTATCCCAATTCTAGCACGGCTGCAAAATGGGAGAGTTACTGCCGCACAAAGGCCCCCTCGAACTGCCTGCGTTCCAAAATCTCTACTGCACTCTCTGCAGTTACTTGTGTATGGCAGAGGCAGCATCTTTGTATTATATGAACAGTCTGCTTCATAATCAAATACCATCTGTCGCTACATCTGAACTTGTTTTCAACATCTGTGCGTTCTGGTCTTAACAAAGCTTTAAAAACTAATTCAAAAACTTTCACAGATCACTGACTAAATATGTACATTGACCATCTTTCCAGGTTGGTGTGCTGTGCCTCTTCTATAGGCGCCTCCCTCTGCCCGAGGAAGACTGAGAATGTACATACTCGAAGGCTTTATTAAGCTTATTTCCTAATGGCCTTGGGTAGCCAAGTGCAAGACAGGGACACTTGCTCACGCACCGGGAGGACACATCATATTCTTTCTTGGTGCCAATACAGTCCCTTTCTGCCAATGAGAAACCTGTAAGTTGATCAGCTACCATACCCCAATTACTCAAAATGACACTACAGACCAAACGACAACCAAGGGGAGAATCAACTGCATGGCTCGTACGCAGCTAAAGTGCGTCTGAGCAAATGGCGCCGCAGAACCCTGAGAGCCCTCCAGGGGACAAGGGCGCTATTACTTTGCACGTGCTTCAGAAAGGCGAAGTGTGTCTTTACAGAACTTTCAGCCAACCCCCTGGCAGATGTTGACCGCTTTTGCTTATGTATACATCAGTTGCAGAACACTAAAACAGAGATTGGAAATTTTAATTTAGTCGAGGCAGTTGGGCTAAAATGATGGCTTTTGTTGAAACTATTAAATAGAGCTGGCTAATGAAGTACAGTACAGGGCTGGCAAACAGAGCCCTGGTGGGAGGCTGCAGCTTCCAAGCAGAAGAGAGGGAAGGCAGGGCCGTGGGTCTCGAAGTGTAGGCAGCATGGCACTGTGGATAGGGCTGATGGGGCAGGGCAGGGGGGAAAAGATAGAGGGGTGGGAACTGAGAAGGGAAATTGTGCCCCGGATTGTTGGAGTGAGTGTGTGTGTGTGTGTGTGTGTGTGTGTTCACATGCATGAACACATGAGCAAGAGAGCCATGTTTTGAAGCAAGTAGTGGTTTTATTTTAGGAGCATCTCTTAAGTTTCACGTGCACATTGGTTAGGAACTGACCAGCAGGGAAGTGTGGTACAATGGGCAGAGGCACAGCCCTTGAAGAAGGTGTGAGTCGTTCCATGTGTCAGGGCAGGTAGTGGACGGAGGTGGGAGGGAGCCATGCGAATGAATCTGACCACCCATCCCGTGATCCCCTTTGCCAAGGATTGACGTTTGAGCTCCACCAGCTGCCTGAAATCAAGCTGTCATCAGGTGGGCTCAGGCTTCTCCTCCTTCCCTATGTAATACCAACAGAGGCAAGATGAAGAGAATCTCAGTACTGCCTGACACTCATTTTAGCACGGTGAAAGTGACGGATCATAATTCAGGGGACTGGTCATGGACTCTCGACACAGTGTCGATGTACTAGAAGCCATGGGGCTCTTTGTATTTTGCCACAGTCTCCCTGTGTTCATGGTAACTCTTACCACGGGATGGCTTAACGTTGTAGTGGTCATTGTGCGTGCTTATAGAGATCCAAATGAGACTGCATTTTAGCAAGGATGGCTCTGATTGTACTTCAACCATTTACAGTATGTGAAGAGGTGAACTTGTATTCAGTAGACAGCTGTCTCTGCCTGGTGCTACAGAATGGCACCAACCTCTGTCACGTTGGACAGAGGGAGACGAAAGAGCATGTGAGTTGTGCCAAACGACAACTGCTTATTTTGAACCCTGCTAGGACCTACTCAAGTCCCCAGAGCTCACAAGCTCATTTCCCAAGAAACAGAACTTCTAGCTCTTCATGACTTCAGGGTAACTCAGTCACTTAACTGATAGCCACACGTCTGATGGGGATTCACTGAGCAGGATTTGAAGGGCAGTTGAGGAAGCCCCAGTCAGGGTGTGTGTGTGTGTGTGTGTGTGTGTGTGTGTGTGTGTGCATATGCATGTGTGTGTATATGTGCGTGTGTGTGCATGAGTGCATTGCGTGTGTGTGTGTGTGTGTGTGTGTGTGTGTAGGTCTGGAAGCCGAAGAGAGGACAACAGAGGCTGTCATTCCTTAGTTATTGTCCACCCTGTCTTAGAGTCTCTCTCTGGTCTAGAACTCATCAAGTTGGCTAGGCGGTCCTGCCAGTGGCTTGGTTAGGGCTGCAATGAAGTATTCATTTCATGTTACAGCTTATAAATCAGTCACTGAAGAGGGCTATGACAGGACCCAAGGCAAGAACCCGGAAGCAAGAATGGAAGCAGAGACCATGGATGGGTGCTGATCATTGACTTGCTCTCATGGCTTGCCCTCCTGGCTCGCTCAGCCTGCTTTCTTATCACACCTAGGACCACCAGCCCAGGAGTGGCACCACCCCACAGTGAACTGGACTCTCCCAAATCAATCAAGAAAACACGCTACAAGCTTCCCCACAGGCCAATCTGATGGGGGCATATGTATGCTTGTGGTTCCTTCCCTCTTCTTAGATGACCCTGGCTTGTGTCCAGTTGACGTAAACCCAGGGAGCACAGCCAGGGAGCCCGAAGAATCATCCTGTGTCCACCTCCCCAGAGCGAGAATTACAAGAAGAGGCGCCACTCTCTGCTGGTTACATGGGTTCTTCCGGGGATGAATCCCAAGTCTTCATTCCTGTGAAGTCAGGGGCACGCTTCTGTTCTGGATCTAGAGCTCACCTTCCCTGGTTCCCAGTCTCTGTTTCTTCCCCCTGGTTTGATGTTAAGAATAATCTTGGACCAGAAAATCGATCTTACAGTAGGGTAGAGGGTAGTGTCTGCCCAAGTGTCACCACGTTGCTGTTGCAAAAAATGGTTTCACTAGAGGGTCTGAGTTGGAATGCTGCCTGCTCATGAGACTCATGGTGATTTTGTGGTAAAATGGCATTTCCTTTGTGGTAAAATGGCATTTCCCACAGGGGGAGGGGCGGAGTTCATCCAGACCCTTCTATTGCATTGGCCTCTTCAGCGTGTCAAGCTCACTCAGGAAACCTGGCTGAACTTGCAAGAATCACCTTTTGGCTCTGGGCCACCAGGGAACGGCTCCTACATTTCCATCCATACCCCAAGTTTGGAGTCTATTAAGCTACCCTGTGCCTCCGAAGTCATGTGGGATTTAAGAGCAGATTCCCTGTCCCAAACACGCCAGCCTTTCCTGTTCGGACACTAAGCTGCTAGTAAGAGTGGTGACAGGCAGGTCTGAGAAAAATGGAGCTGCTATCTCCGGAAGAGGACTGTGGAGGAGTAGGGGCTGTGTGGAGGGGCTGGGAGAATTATTTTCTTTGATTTGAAGTCTTTAAAAAGGGAGGTCCTGTGAGCTTCTACTTCTGTATTAGTCGGGTACTGTCAGAGCCTCTCAGGAGACAGCTATATTAAGCTGGTTTGTCCTTCCTTCAGTCTCTGCTCCATAGTTAGTCTCTGCAACTCCTTCTGTGGGTATTTTGTTCCCCCTTCTAAGAAGGAATGAAATGTCCACATTTTGGTCTTCCTTCTTCTTGAGTTTCTTGTGGGTTTGTGGGTTGTTCTTCCTGTATTCTGAACTTCTGGGCTAATAACCATTTATCAGAGAGTGCATACCATGTGTGTTCTTGGCAAGCAGGGGGAGAGGGGAGGCAACAGGGGTTTGTTCTTGTTGGTTTTTTGTTTTGTTTTGTTTTGTTTTGTTTTTGGAGGGGAAACTGGGAAAGGAGAAATCATATGACATGTAAATAAATAAAATATCTAATAAAAAGAAAAAGAAAAAAAAGGGGGGGTCCTGGATGAGGGAGCATTACAAGAGAAGGGGAGGGGGCAGGAAAAAGGAAAGGAAAGGGAAGGAAGGGAGGGGAGGGGAGGGGAGAACAAGGGAAGGGAAGGACAGGAAAGGTAAGGAAGGAAGGAGTTGAAAGAGTTAGTTGCCTGGAATTATTGTAGGAGATGAAGCTGACTTTGGTGTACTTCTCATGCTATTTGCATTTTCAATATAGACATGCCCTTATTATCAAGCCCGCCCCAAACACAGGAATTTTCCTTAGCGACAGCTCATCTTTAAGACCCCATTTTTCTCTGCCATCATTTAAATAAAAAAATGCCTGTAACAGAATGGAGACCATAGAGACAACCTGGTTCTTAGGAAAAGACTAATTAAGCTATCCCACCGCTAAATTACATGTCTTTAATTGAAAGGCAATTCTTGCAAGTCCAGCCAGGTTTCCTGAGTGAGCTTTACACGCTGAAGAGGTCAATGCAATAGAAGGGTCTGGATGAACTCGCTGCTTCTGCTAGGGACAGACTCAAGACTCCTAACACATCCTGTGAACTGGCAGAAGGCTAGGGCTAACCCTTGAAAGTTGAAAATTCTTGAAGGCATTCCCACCCCTTGGAAGGTGACCATCCCTGGGAGCCTGGTGCTCTGTGATATCTGTTCTGTACACAGATGTCACACACGATGATATCCGTGAACACATGGAGTCACTGGCCCCCTGAATTCCTTCGTAAATGTCTTTTACCCCAAGCTAGTAACTGAGGCTCAGGAGGGCAGAAATTCTACCAGTCACTTCTAACTTCTAACTGTGAATCTTTCACAATTCCTCTTTCACACTGAAGTAAGAGAAAAGCATTTCAGTCTGGTGAGAAATAGCTACATTCTGCTTGGATAAATGTTGAAACACATAGAACTTCATGAAAATATGTTCAGGGACAGCCTTGGTAAAGGTGATCATGAGAGTTCTAGATGAGCAAGAGGAAGTGTCCACTTATCACATCTGACTAAAAATATATTATTCTGATTCTCAGATATGGAGCCTCTCCCCTACCTGCGTGACTAAGTTCTGTTAAATGTTCATGTTTCCTCAAAGGATAGAGGGGGCACAGAGGGTAATGTCATGTCTAGAACATGTGTAAGGGGAACATTCCAGTTATGTATGACATGACATTTGTGTCTACAAAAGAGAAAACAGTAGGCTCAACTTCAGAAGCAAAAGCCCCTTGGAGGGTGGGGAGGGAACCCCGGCTTCCGTCGACACTGGCGATCACCACATCTGCAGTTTCCAGTTCTCTTCATTTTCCCAGGATATTCTCGCTGGGAACTGCTCTGCTCCTAGAGGTTGGTTGGTGTATCTGTGACATCTCGGCCATCCTGCTGCAGGATTACCATCCCAGGCAATCTGGAAGTGTGGCAGGCTGGATTGGAATGTGTACACCGCCAGTCCAGCTGCCATTTTCTTTCCCAAAATGAAGTCAGAAGAGGATTTTGAATGTTAGTTTACAGGGATCCTAGGGAAAAGAGAAGATTTCACTACCGCCGCCGCCGCCGCCGCCACCACCACCGTGTTTATCCCTTTTATCTATAGTTCATTTAACTTTAGAAAAACCAAAGTGGAAATGAATGCTAAAACATGAAGGTGGATTTTTCACCTTAGGATACATTGTTGCGATGTCACAGATGGGAGGCGAGTATGGTTTTTATAGATACATTATCTTATTGGTAGATGCTGCCAGCAGACTGTGAGTCCCCTTTCCAGACATAAGTTTTTGCCTGTTTTCTGATTTATTCTTATTCCTGTGCTGTTTTGGTGTGGGGTCTCTGAGCGTCCTACATTTTATCTTGCATGGAGTCCCTGGAGGCCATGGCCCACTTCTATGCAAACTATTCTACCTGGTGCCCCGTAGTGTTGCCCGCTCTGAGCACACTGTCATGCACCATCATAGCTCTCCAGTATTTAACTATCACTTAGACATATTTCCCAACTGAATTAAACACATCAACTGGTTACTGACTTTGTGGATCTGAAGACCGCCCCCCCCCCCAACTTCAGTGAAGTTGGACCTTACTAAATTTAACATAAAGAATGTTCTAGATCAACACTAAATAGTCCAGCATCCCATGACTGTCTCTGAGCAGGTCACGTCACAGGACTGGAACCCTTCCGTAAGGATCAACCTCTGCCTCATGAACCCATTGCTGTTTCCCCAAAGTTTGGATGAAACCCCCAGGGAAACAGTGGACGTAGTAGGTGCTTACCGTGTTCACATAGTAGGTACTGCCTGCCTGAACAAAGAGCCCTCAGAACTGGGCTCTGAGATGAGGTGGCGCTCACTACAGCAGTGGCTTGTTCATACAAAGACTGCCACCTTCCTCAGCAGTAGAATGTGCCTTGGTCCCGATATTTATTGGTTCTTTTTTTTTTTTTTTTAAGTTTATGACGTGTGTATGTGCAGGAGTAGGAGTGGGTGCACATATGTGTGTGGACATATATGTGGGTGCCACAGGCCAACCTCAGCCATCGTTTCTCAAGAGCAGAACCCTGTGCTGGTTGGTTGGTTGGTTTTGAGGTGGAGTTTACTTTGCAGCTTTGGCTGGCCTGGAACTCACTATTTAGACCAGGCTGGCTTCAGATTCATAGGGATCTATCTGCTTCTGCCTCCTAAATTCCGGGATTAAGGGTGTGGAGAGCTGCGACATGCCGAGCCTTAGGGCGCCGGTTTCCGCCTTCGGCTAGCCCGACAGCGAGCGCTCTCTCCGTGATAAACAATTCCTTCTTTGGCAAGGGGCGGTGTCAGAAATGGCGTGATGCAATCATTGGCCAATAGCGAAGCAGTACGCTCCCAGCGCTGATTGGCTTGGGGGTAGTCTATCTGGACTGGCCTGCCCCGGGGGAGGAGAAGAAGCTTGCAGATTGTTAAAGGTTCCTGAATAAACTGCTTGAAGAAGAGCTCGATGTGGCGTCTTTCTCGCTGGTCAAGATAGTCGCCACATAAGGGCACATGCCACCGTGACCGGCTGTGTTCATCTTGTGTTTTAAGACTTAGAGCTTGCCAACTACTGAGCCAAAGGGATCCTCCTGCCGGCCTCTTCTCGGAGCTCGGAGTATAGCTGCACACAAGCATGCCTGGCTGTCCATAGGTGGATTCTAGGTATCAAACTCAGACCTTCATGCTTGCACAGAAAGCACTTGACTAAGTCAGTTCTCACCCATACTTACTCATAAGTAAGGGGTCAGGGCTCTGCTGGAGTCCCTGAGAACTGAGTTGTCTGTCCATAGGGACATCCGTAAGAAATTTACCCAGATGCCATTGTTTTACCTGACGCTGCTTTATTCCTTCAACAGAAGATGGAAGAGAGGGAAGAAAGAAGGAAATGAAGGAAGAAAAAGAGGGAGAGAGGGGAATGAAGAAAAACTGGTAACTCATACACAGACGTGGCTGTTCACTCTTTCTGGTTTCAAAGATGGTCCCCCAATCACCTTGCTTTCTAATATGCTGAGCTGAAAGCCATTTGAAGAGAAGCTGAAAGAGAACTCTGGCCTTGCTGACAAGACACACTGCAGCATCTGGGGTGCTCCTGGGAGACCTGCGGGCAACCTAACCTGGCCTCACTATGCTGAGCTTGCAAAGTCTAGGGGATGAGGTCACATTTGGCCATGACTATAAATAGACACCGGGTAGCAACTAGAACCAAGAGGAAGCTCTGCCTGAGATTCACTGAATGACATCTGCGTACAAAGCAGGCGTGTACCACATCGTCCAGTCTCAACGAGAGCACAGCAGAGTGGGAGGCAATGTTGGTGTCCTCTCTTCCCTTGAATGCCTTTGATCCTAGCAAGACTTCCCTTGGATTCTGGTATCAGGATGAGAAAGGTCACCACAGAATCCCCTCTGGCTGAGGCATTTCTAAGAAAAATTGCCCACTACCCGTTACAGAGAAAGGATCCCGATGCACTTCTGACCCACACAATAGCTTTATGAGGGAGCAGCTTTATGTCAAGCATAGTTAGGCATCAAGACCCAATGTGGTGATTGACCTTTGCCCTCCTCATACCTACTGATATGATACTGTGTGAACATCTGAAAAACTGCTCTTCCTTAACAACTTAGCAGGAGTGAACAGGAGCTGAGCAACTTACCTGCTGTCTCCAAGTCACCCAGAGAGCCCACCTGAGGAGGGGTGAGGAGTCAGGTCCTTCCAATGTATAAAGCAGAGGCCTCACCGAGGTCTCTCCCTTCTGTTTCCCCAGAAGCCCATCCTATACGTATCTCTGAGTCTCTGAATTCCTTCTAACCCAAACTGCAGAGTCAGTCCACACTGCCATGGGAAGAGGAGCCCAATGCCTGACTTCTAACATTGATATCAGGCTCTTAGCAAATCCCTTTCAATCAGAAAAATCCAAGAACGACTCTAAAAAAGCTGCCATCTGGAGTGACGAGGAGTGTCGTCGCTGAGAGCCTGCAGGGTCCCCATGTTTTTCTCTTTACAGATCTCACACTCTGCTCCTCCCCCTGCCTCCTCTCACCTACCCCGCAGCTCTGTCATCTGAGAAGCCCCGTCTTCATGTTTAATTTTTCATATCATTTGGGGACAGATCACATATTTGTTATGACTTAACCTCCTCTGACTTGGAAGAGACGCTTACCTTCCCCTCCTGTTCTTGTAGAATCAGCCAAGCCCAGATTTTGGCAGGGGTGGGCATGGGGTGGTGGGCTGTCATAATTCCTGAGCTCAGTCAGAAGAGATGGCTGCAGGTCCTCAAGCTGCCTCTGCCCAATGTCTACCCATTAGGACTAGCTCTTAGAAGGAGTCAGGGATAGGACTACCAACAGGCCTCATAAATTACAGGGGAACTCCTCTACTTCCTGCCTATTTCCTAGGATTTAGAGTGTTTAGGTTTGGCAAAATACGTATGTCTGTGTTTGAGTTTCCCCAGCATGCTGGAGTATGTAGGTGTTAGAAGAGGAACAGTTCTGCTGTCCCCCAAGCACAATAGAAAGTCACTCCTGCGGCAGTGCCTGCTGTGGCCCTTGTGAAATGGGCTCCCTCTTCAAAATAGCATAAGTTATGGAGGGGTGGGAGGATGTCTCAATCACGGACAAAGGGCGAGTCTCCTCTGAGACCTGTTTCAGCTAAAGGTATCAAGGTTCTCAAAGGACGAGTTCAAACTCCCACTTCCCTGTCAGCAGATATTTGTGAACATAAGCCATGGGCAGAGATCTGCTAGGAAAAGTTAAAAGTTAAGCCTCTCTCTACCTGACTTGTAAAAAGACTCATATGGCACCTGTGACAAGCCAGCACCACAACCAGAAGACCAGGACAAGCCGAGTCATAGATAAGACCGTGTTCCTTGAGTATCCCAAAGTACAATGAAGACACAGTGAATGGTATCATCAAGCAAGTTGGAACATCTCTCTCTTTGTCTTTCTCTCCCCCCTCTCTGTGTCCCTCTCTCTCTGTCTCTCTCCCTCTCCCTCTCTCTGTGTGTCCCTCTCTCCCTCTCTTTGTCTTTCTCTGTATCTCTCTCTCAATCTCTCTCCATGTCTCTCTGTCTGTCTCTGTCTGTCTGTCTCTGTTCTCTGTCTGTCTCTCCGTTTCTGTCTCTATTCTTTCTCTGTCTGTCTCTCTGTCTCTATCTTTCTGTCTTTCTGATTATTTGTCTCTGTCTCTTTGTCTCTGTCTGTCTCTGTGTCTCTGTCTCTCTCTCTGTCTCTCTCTGTCTCTCTCTGTCTCTCTCTGTCTCTCTCTGTCTCTCTCTCTCTCTCTCTCTCTCTCTCTCTCTCTCTCTTTCTCTCTCTCTTGATGAGGCTATAGGGATCTCTCTACACCATTGTTTTTCAAGATGTCCCTGACTCTGGTTGGTAAATGGCAGCCATGATACCATAGACCCCTATATGTCATCTTTGGGACATGGTCGCTCCATGGGAACCCCAGGCACTAGGCTCCTCACATTTTCATATGCCATTTGTTTAGGCCTTTGACAGATAAATCCCCATCTGCCTTGATATTATTCTCTGTCTGGATCTGTGCAGCTAGCGTGGCTGCCATGTTCCTTTTTTTTTTTTTTTTTTTTTTTTTTTTTTTTTTTTTTTTTGCTCATTCAAGGCAGAGCTCATTATTTTCAAGTTTCTTCCTGCCCTTCCTCTTAGAGTTTGTTCACTTCCTGTCTCCATAAATACCATTACTAAAAGCCAGCCCCACTGCTGACTGTACCATTTTGAGCCAACTACTTGCCATTCACGGCTCCCTTCTTCCCCCCTCTTAAAGGGGAGCAACACTAACTGCTTTTCTACTTAAACCCTATGATTTTTTGTTAGTTAATTTGTTAGTTAGTTTCTCTGATCGAACACTTAACAAGAAGCAACTTAAGTTCGAGGGTGCACGTGGTCCACTATGCTAGAAAGACATGGTCCCTGGAGCAGGAGGTGGCTGGTCACATTGCACCTGCAGTCAGGAAGCAGAGAGGGACATGACAGATGCTCAGCTCAGCTTAGTCCTGGGCCTGAATCCACAGGCTCACATTCAGGGTGAGTCTGCCTTGCTCAGGTAAACCTTAAAACACTCTTGTAGACGTAGGCAGGGATATGTCCTGATTCTAAATCCTATCTAGCTGACGCTCATGATTAACCACCAAATCAAGTAATAAAAATTTACATGAGCATGTTCTATAAGCATAGAATAAATGTTTAATAAAAGTTTTATAAATGCAAGCTTGGCTCTCATTGGGGCTGCCCAAGGATTATGTGGTGTGTGTGTGTGTGTGTGTGTGTGTGTGTGTGTGTGTGTGGTGTGTATGTGTGTGTATGCATGAGTGTGTGAATGTGTTTGTGTGTGTGGTGTGTATGTGTATATGTGTGGTGTGTGTGTGTGTGTGTGTGTATGCATGAGTGTGTGAATGTGTTTGTGTGTGTGATAGTAAGAAAATGCTTTAACATTTGTGAGCCTTTGTGTAATTCACCTATCAAGGCAGAAATTTGCTTTGAGATCTTGAGCAAAAGATATTGTCATACTACAAATTACCATGATCTAATTAGGCCTGCCTCCATAAATCTGTCACTTGAAAGCTATTCAAGTCTGCTCGGCCCAGCTCTTGATTTAAACTGCTCCAGGAGTCTAGTAGAAGATATGCCCAGGATGCAATCCAACACAATATCCTCGTCTCCTCCCCTCTCTCCCTTGAGGATGGGCTGCTCACCAGTTTTGGCCACCATAACAGTAATGTAGAAGAGAGATTCATTATAGTTTGGGCATAGATCTTCGCCAGTGCCCACACAACCTCGTGACAACATTATTTAGCATTCAGACTGGATGTGAGCTCTTATTGGGGGGAGGCTATGGCTGAACATTAGCATGGCTAGGCTCTTGAAGCAAACACAGGAGAGATGCATGTTTTCTTCATTGAATGGACAGGTGTAGCCTGTATCCCTGAGTATGACTAATACTTTGCAGTGACATAGAACACAGAACTCTGGTACTTAAAAAAAATGCTGGTGCTTGTCAAATCAATGATACTGTTTCCTGACTCTTATGGCTGAAGAAGATGAAAGAGTTTTACAAAGGCAGATGCAGTAGGTAATGTAGATTGCATTCCTATTGGTCTTGAGAATGTGTTATTGTTGTTGATGGTGATGATGATTTCGTATGTATGTGTGTTTGTAACACACATGTGCGCATGTGCACATGTGTGCATGTGTGTGTGTCTGTCTTTCTTCTGGTACCATCAACCTTGAGACAGTTTCTCACTAGCCTAAAGCTCACCTATGAGGCTAAGCTAGCTGGGCAGAAACCCGGAGCCATTGTCTTGCCTCTGCCTCCCAATGCTGGGATTGCAAGTACACTCTGCCATGCCCAAATTCCCTAGGTGGGGCCTGGAGCTAGAACTCAGGTCCTCCTGCTTATATTGCAAGCCCTTTACCAGATGAGCTCTCTCCTCAGCCAGAACACATGTCCTTTAGCTTCTCTTTGGTGGCTTGTGGCTCTAAGGATCTGGGAACCTGTGACTGACAATGTCCCAAAGCTAGGGATGAAGGAGGCAGAACCCTTTCCGAGCATCTTTTTTACCCTCCCCCATTTCTTCTGCTTCCCCATCCTTGCCCCATCATCCCAAAACACACATCCGCACCTCTACTCTCCTATCTATCTGTACCTTGTCCCAGGCTGTCTGGGCTTCAAAGAAGTGCTGTGTGTGTGAAGCAAACAGAAAGATGGAATGTTAACAAAGCTTATGAGACAGCAAACAGGCTCACATCCTCAGGAGCTGATTCTGGGCTGGGGAGAACTCAACTCTGTACCCACAAAGTGCCTCTCAGGGCTGCCATGTGTGAGCCAGAGCTGGGAAGGAGATGGGATAATCATGGAATGGGAGATGGTGTTTCACTGTGGAGGATGAGGAGGCAGCTGGGATGTGAAAATCCCAGGGGAGCATCAGGCCATGATATCAGGGGTCTGAGAGCGGTGCCAGCCAGTCCCGCAGCTGGAAATGGGTAGGAGAGATGAAAGTGAGGTCAGAGCCTCCTCCGAAAACTCCTAGGGGATCCCCCTGGGACTTGTCCCCTACTCCGTGCGAAGGTTTTGCTAGCTTAGTTCTTGCTTCCGAGCAGCTGACAATAGGAAGATTCCAGCATGCTCTGGTGCTGATGGGCAGAGGCCATTAGTGAGGGGGAGGGCAGGGAGAAACAAGATCAGAGGAAAAGAGAGAAGAATTCACCCAGAAAGGGCCACTTAGCTTCCCCTTCTACAAGATTCAGATTAATGGGGAGGCGAGCGCCCACCCACATCAAGGAAAGCCCAGGCCCATGCTTTGCAAGTGCCTCGCGGGAAAGAAGGCCTAAGAAGACCCTGGCAGAGGCTTGGAGCCTGATGAAGGAAGGGGGTTAAGTGAACATTTTTAGAATAAAGGCGGCCTAAGAGGAGAAGAGTGGAGGCACTGGCCCTCCAGGTCAAACAGCGCACTCTCTCGGTCCGTGTCACAAAGATGCTGAGAGAGGAAGAGGAAGGAGGAAAGGGCCTTTCAAGTCTTAACGTTTCTTCCTTCCAAAAAAGAAAAAGGGAGCACTTGAGAGACAGAGCGGGGGATTATTTTTGTCTATTTTGGGAGACGATGCCGGTGTCGTTGGATCCCAACCAGCGCAGCGGTGAAGAGACTTGCAACCCAGAGCCCGAATCGCCACCGTGGCTGAGAGCAGGGGCCTTCTGAGCTGAGCCCAAGAGCTGGGCACAGCTGGACAAGGATGTTTCTACAAGGGACTCATGCTGCCCATGGGCCCCTGGCCCAAAAGACCAAGACGCAGTCAGTGGGGCTGTTCCTTGATTACTCCAATCTCAAGAGCAAAGGAGGAAGGAAAAAAAAAAAAAAACCCTACCCTTCCCTCGGAGCATTCTGGACTCAATGCCAAGCCGAGACAGCTGCTGATGTTGAACAACAACGCCAAGGACCTACCGTCCCTTCCTGCCCCTCCTCCGCCGCCACAGAAAAGACTGTGAAAAGACCAGGAGCTGGTGGGCAGCCAGCAAGAACTAAAGAACTTACAGCTGGCAAAACCACCTGTGCCCTGTCTAATTCCAGCCAAAACAATCCTCTCCCCGGAGTCTGGCTAAGGAGCAAGGGGGAGAATCTGATCACAGGCTGAGGAGCATGGAGGAGGAGGGGCACAGTGGCGTCCCCTGACCTCCTCAGCCAGTGGAGGGAGAGGCTGTGGAAAGTTGCACCAGGAGAGGGTTAAAGATCCAATGCTTTGTCAGCCACAGGGAAAGAGCAGTAGCCCAGCCAAGCGGCCCAAGCTCTGCATTCCAGCTCACCCCCCTCATCCTCCTATCCTCTAGCCCCTTACCCCCAAACAGGACAGTGCTGATGTCTGAGCAGTGAAGCCAATGGTACAAGGAGCAGACATGGAAAGGGGGGGGCATGAAAGAAGGAAGCATGGATTCACATCTGGGGAATATATCTGTCGGAATGTTTCAATAGCAAGCAATACCCGGGGCTAGACAGTGCTTAGGTCGCACACCCCACTTGCAGTATTCTCTGTCACTGCGTGATCACCTCGTGGGGCGGAGGGGAGCAGTTGTTCAGAAGGATCCCCCCCGCTAGACCTCATGAAAAGTGTGTAAAACCATCACGATAAAGATGACAGCAGAGGACCAGGGAGGAATAACAAAGTTGTAACCGAGATGCGTGCTCAAGTTCTGTGTCTACTGGAGCGTCCTTCCTCTTTCAACTTCGTGCCTCCTTTCTCCACACTGGGAGTGAGCGCGCCCTAAGTTTAGTTGCTATTGTCCCAGCTGCAGTCATTAAGAGCTAATAAATGCTGGTTCTAAAATTAGAAAGTCCCTCTTGTCCTTTACAGAGGATCTACCACTGTTATCATTGGCCAGGTGATGGTGGCCTGAACCAGAGTCAGTCGTATGCTTGATGATATTCCCTGCTGAAAGCCATACCAGAGCTGATTGCCTCTAGAGACCAGGAGGTTATTCCCATTCTCAGACTTCATTTTCAAAATATTTATTTATTTAGCTGATGACTAAATCAACTGCGAGAGCAGGTTGACTCCTCAGACAATGAAAATAATCAGGACCCTTTATGAGCGCCAGCCACGGCCTGTCACTCGTCACGAGAAATAGTTGTAGTTGCCAGTGACAATGGAGACTCGGAGGGTGACTTTGACAAGGATTAACAATGTGACTATGGACACATTCATTGTAGCAAATATGGCTTGTTTGTTATTTTTTTTTTTTTTTTTTTTTTTTTTTGTAATACCCTCACCTAAAGCGAAGAGCTTCAATGTAACTATGAAGGCCCTAAGCCAATTCCGGCTTGTGGGTGCTCTATAACGTGGCTCTATAGCCTAGCAGTGCATGGCCAAATGCACCGAAGCATGTTAACGGAAGCTCCAGCGAGATGGCTCCGCAGCTAAAGAGCTGCCTCAAAGCCTGGCAATTTCAGGGTGATCCCTGAGACCCACAGTGTGGGAAAAGAGAACCCAACTCGTGCAAGCTGTCCACTGACCTCCACACACATGTACACACACACATGCATGTGCACACACGCCAACATGCACACACGCATGCATGTGCACACACGCCAACACGCACACACACACACACACACACACACACACACACACACACACGGATGCATGGACACAAAATAAGTAGAGTAATCAAAAATGTTAAGACAAAGAAAGGTACAGAAGGGCTGAGGGACTGTTCCAGATTAAATGAGACCAAAAGCCATGACAGCTAAATAAAGGTGTGACTCCAAACGTGCTCCTGGGCCAAAAGAAGAAACAGACAGAGGGAGCCCCTGGGAAAATGGGGTCATTTGAATGTGTATTCTATAATAATTGGGCATTAGCATTTCATTTCCTGTCTTTAATATTTACCGTGGTCATGAAATAGACTGCCTAGGTTCCTAGATAATAAACTACTAGGGTTTATACTGTCTTCATCTGTTTGCATGTTTGTGAGTACGTATTTGTGTGTGTGATCTAAAGACACCTTGTTTGGGGTGTTGGGGAGATGGCTCAGCAAGTAAGAGAACTTGGCACACAAGCATCAGGACCTGAGTTCAAATTGCCAACACCCATGCAAACTACTGAGTGTGGATGTGTGCGTGCCTGTCACCCCAGTAGAGTGGGTGGGGGAGACGGGAGGATCACTGTAACTTGCTAGCCACCAGCCTCGATCTGGGTTCACTGAGAAACTTCATCTTAAGGTAACAAGATGAAGTGATAGAACAGGACATCCAACATCCTCCTCTGACCTCCCAGAGTGCATTTGCATATATGTATGTGCAGATACCACACACATACACAACATACATCACACACACCACATACTTCACACATATATACCATGGGTACCACACACATCACACATGTACACCACATACATACATCACATATATATATATGCTATGAACATTGCACATGTATACCACATATATCATATAAGTACATTACATATACCACATACATACACACTATGTATCACATATGTATACCACATATACCACTGAAGTACAAATACACACATACCACAAAGGTACAACATACAATACACATGTATACCTCAAACATACACCATACATAAAACACGTAGGTCTAACACACACACAAGCACACACACACCATGGTCAATGAGACATTCTCCAACTTTCTTCTTTTTCTATGTCTTTTCTTGGGCAGATCAGTATCCTGGACCAATTTCTGTGTCACCACATGCAACTCTGTCTCATTATTTCTAACACCCGGGGCTTCTGAACAGGGCTCACAATGTTCATTTTGATGGCTCCCTGGCAAGCGAGCAATGGGAACTGCCTACATTCCATTCAGCAAATCACATTGCTCTCCACAGGCTCTGCTGGCCAAGAGGAAAGGGTGCTGTTTTCCCCTTACACAAAGGCAGCCTGGAGGCAGCCCTATTAACAGCTCCTCAACACGCCAGGGTATAATGCAATACAACTTACTCATGTGAGCTCATCCTGCCATCCCTTACAGCCTGTGCTGCTACCACAAGCAACCTACAACTTGCGTTGTCCCTCTGTACGGACCTCTGTATTCCCAGCAAAGTATTCTATACGGAAGCTTTCCCACACTCACGTCAGTCTTCTCAGAGCTGACAAATTAACCTCACTACAGTGTCGTACCTGATTGTGCTCCTAGCATGCGCAGGAAGTGGCTTGCTTCCGTACTCTCTAACCAACGCCAGAGGAGATCAATCTTCTAAATATTTGCCAATCCGATAAGTGAAAAATGTTATCTCACAGTTTGATAGATCATTTGTAGCAAGCCAAATATTTTTAACATTCTGTTCTCCAAACCAAGACATTTTCAAACGAGTTCTGAACCTGTGTTCTTCACAAATCAACCAGCAAAGCTGATTCAATCCGTGAGTGCCGCCGCCCCTCAGCTCAACCTTGTCTCCTGTGGGAAATGTGAGGCAGAGGGAGGGAAGCACAATGCCTGGCAAGTGTCAGGAGGCATAAGGTTTCAGCACAGGTTTGCTGGCACCTGATTTTCTGATTTTCTGATCATAGGTCACAGCTGAAATCTTACTAACTACTACCCCAGCTTGGTCAGATACCACAGCCCCCTTTGCAAATAAGAACACCTTCATTCAATTATTTTGATGTGGGTCACAAGAGCAGGAGTAAATGCCAGAGAAGATACCAAGGCCCAGGACCCACGTGCTTGGCCTTTTCTCTTTAACTAGGTGTTTGTGTGAGTTCAAACCCTCCAAGATGCCAAGAAGAGATTTCAGGTTCAAGAATCTTATTAACACAAAGACTTGTGGGGAAAAAAAGCAGAGAAAGGAACCGGGAAGACCCGCCAGAGGCACAAAACTCACCTTAGGGAAGGAGAGTGGGGGTGGCCGGACACTTGAAACTGCCATGGAGCCCAGGGTTCAATGTGGCTCTGTGGAATTCTCAAAGCCAGGCGAGCTACTAGCAAAGTCTGGTGCTTCCTGGAGTCCTTAGCTCTGTCTGCACTCAGTCACTGACTGGGAGAAGCCTGTGGGAAGAATTGCCCTTGGTGTGACTGTGCCAATGGACCCCAGGGCAGAGCAGCTGGGGCCTTCCCTTCCCCTCCTTGGGCTTAGAAGGCTCTGGCCCCCTCGCCATGATCACCACCACACAGAATCAAGGAGGTACTCTGAAGCTAAGCAAGGTTATCAATTCAGAAAATACAAGACTCACGCATTAGTTTGAGTTTCTCGCTTCTATGTAACGATTTGCTTGAATACCAGACCAGAAAATATGGCTGATAACTGCATAACTTCTAAGACTCAAGAGACAATGGCGAAGACTCTAAAACAGGACGATACTTAGCATTCTGTGTATAAGGGCTAGAACCTGAGGGGTCAGGGAGAGGTAGCAGCTAAAGTATAAGAGCCTGAGTTTGAGTCCTTAGAACCCTTGTGAAAGTCAGGGGTGGCGAAGAGACCTAACCCTCATGTTGGGGAGGGAGGTAGAGGCAGAGCCCAGGAACTCAGTGGCAAGAGAGCCAAGCAAAAAAAAGTGAGCTTTGGGGTTCCATGAGAGACTGCGGACACCTGACACCGACGTCTGGCCTCTGTGTGTGCATGGATAGGTACCCACACTCCCATACATAAGTGCCCATGCGTAACTATATACTGGCATACACTGAGCAAGATTTGGGCCATGAAAATAACAGGTGACTTGGATCACAATGAAGGCCAATGAAAAGAAGAGAAAGGAAAGAGGGAAATGGGCAACTTGGCGATGACCTGGAAATGATCGGCGAGGTGCCTGAGGAGGGTTCTCAGGGGACAGGAAAGCAATCACGTCTGGTCATCGAGACAATGTTAGTTCTCTAAAGTACCAGCCACCAGACTCCAAGGTAGCATATCCAAGTTGCCAGTTTCCTACTGGGTATGTAAGCACAAAATTGGATGTGTTGAGTGGGGGGAGCGTTAAGCACTAGTCCTGTGGCCCTCAACCTTCCTAACGCTGTGACCCTTCAGGACAGTTCCTTGAGTTGTGCTGAGCCCCAGCCATAAAGTTATTTTTGCTGTTACTTCCTAACTGCAATTTTGCTACTGTTGTGAATCGTAATACAAATATCTGGTATGCGACCCCTCCTGGGGTCACCACCCCCAGGCTGAGAACTGCTGCACTTGCATCTGTCTGACTATATGGCACCCATTAGGATTGACTTCTCTCTAGTTGGTCTCCAGTAGCATCATGCTATAGTCAACTCTAAGGGAAAAAAAAAATCCAGATTGTCTGGTTGAGTTCACATTTATTTTTACCAAATTCTCATTCAAAAACTTCTGAGAACTTGGAATCATCTTATGCTTGGCGAACAGTGTCATTGTCCATTAGTCTGTGCATTCGCATCCGACCTAGCTTGGCCTCACTTTTCAGACTACAAACTCCTTGGGACTGACCTCCAAAGTATAAATATTTTCTATAGCCCTACATTTCTTGTAGCACCATCATTACTTGATTGTGCTTATAAGGTTTATAAATATGCATACAAAAGTTTGGGGGCTAGAGAGCTGACTCCATGATAAAATGCTCACTGCTCTTCCAGGGGCCCTGAGTTTGGTTCCCAGCACCTGTGCCAGAAGGCTCACAGCGGCCTGTAACTCTAACCCTAGAGGATCAGAGACCCTCTGGCCTCCTTGGGCACCTGCGTTCACAGGTACATATTTACACACAGACACAGAATATGCACATAAGTAAAAGCAAATATAACTTTTAAAACCATGTAAGACTCTTAGCGCACAAATCTACTACTCCCTGATGTGTCTTTGCCCTTGGATGTCACTGATGACTCGTTATCAAGAGTCCTCCCTTTAACCCTGGCCTCCTCCCAGCTAGCTGTGTCTTCGTTCTCCTTGGGATCCCATGCTGGACTTCCCAGAAGGTTCCATTCTACTGTCACTGCTAACCTCACAATCCTATTTATATCCTCAAGCTGTACTTAGCTTCTGGCCCTCCGACTTCCTCTAGGATATCTCCCTAGAACTCCCTGCCATCCTGCACATTCTCTCACCACCCCTTATCACCTCCCAGCCTATCAACAGCCGGCACTGTCCTCCCTTCACCCAAAGGGAGCTTTGCTGGTCTGAATCCTTCCTTGCTCTTCCCTCTTCTCACACCTAACTGCTTGCTGCAGAAGCAGTTTAAATCCTAGCACTCACAGAAAAAAAGGAAGGCACGGCTGTGGTCGGTCACCTGTAACCCCAGCACTGGGACGGAGACAGGAGAATGAGTGTGACGACTTGCTGGCTACCAGCCTATCTCAAAGACTGAGCTTCCTGTTCATTCAGAGGCTCTGTCTCAGGAGACAGAGGCAGGGAGAGATAGAAGCAGGCATCCGAAATCCTCCTCTGGTCTCTACCCATGCATCGGTGTGTACACCCTCACCATACGCACACAGTTGGATGAGCACATGTATACACACACACACACACACACACACACACACACACACACACA
>JADRCD010227320.1:0-10701 GCA_019843815.1 Montemys delectorum
TTTTGTGGGGATTGGCAGTATCCGTAGGCACGTCTGGATTGAGATTGATTGAAAGGAGGCCAGGAATGGCGGCACTGGCTCCTAGGCCACCTGTTGCAGCAGTAACCGCTGCAGTCTCCGGCTTGCAAGGCCTCACTAGAGGAGGTCTGCCCCAGGCTAGGGGGTATCTGCAAGTGTGTGCCTTGCTTTACCAGCTCACAAAGATGGGCCGTGGACTGCAGATTCTTCAAGGATGCAGGACCCTGTGGGACTTCTGTCTCTGTGTGGTGTTTTATTGCTGTGATGGAACACCATGGCAAGATATGGAAGAAGGGATTATGTGAATTACATGTCCCCCTCACAGTCCATCTCTAAAGCCAAGGAGGAAACTTGAGGCAGGAACTGAAGCTGGGGCCACGAAGGAATGCTGCTCACTAGGTTGCAATGCACACACATGCACACCACACACATTCACACACACACCACACACACACACACACACACACACACACACACACACATTAACACATATACACTCACATACTCACACACATACCACACACACTAACACACACACACTCATACACACACACACTCATACTCACACTCACCCACACTCACTCACTCACTCCTATGCCCTATTAACTAATTCACAATTACAATGAAAACAAAGCATTAAGACAAGAGTGTGGCTATAGCCACCTGTCTCCTTCCTTACTGGCAAGATTATGCCTGAGGCAAACAGGAAGCCTCGTTTGCTGAGACACCTACAAGAAAAAGAATCCAGAGCTGGGCGGTGGTGGCCCATGCCTTTAATCCCAGAATTTGGGAGGCAGAGACAGGTGGATTTCTGAGTTCGAGGCCAGCCTGGCCTACAGAGTGAGTTCCAGCACAGCCAAGGCTATACCAAGAAACCTGTCTCAAAAAAATCCAAAACAAACAAACAAACAAAAAAAATCCAGGAGTACCTCATGCCTAGCAACCCTCCAACACTTCAGCTTCCTTTCTTACCCTAATTCTTATTTTCATTTTCTGTCTCAAAAACCCATGTTTATTAACGTAATTGCCTAAGATCACACATGTAATTGGTGAAACCGGAACTTGGCCCAAGACAGGATTCTGCGAACTACCTCCCTGATTGCTTCCAGCTCTGAAGAATCCTGTCAGAACTCAAATCAGTCTTTTCTGATGGCGTCAGGATCCACAGTCCTATGTCAGGGGATGCAATATCCCCCAGTGTTTGTATCTCAGGCTCTTGAGCACAATACAGACAGTCACAGGTATGCCAATGTATTTATTCCCCTAGGCTTGCTCACAAGCTTGGGAAACTTGGAACAACTTCCTAGGTAGGGTGATTTGAAAGCATCAGGTTTTGGTCTGGCTCCGCATCCCCTGTAGACCCTATCCTGCTCTGAAAGACTACCAAACATAAGCGGGTATGATCAGTGACACAAGAGAGACTAGGGTAGCAGTGAGTGGGAAGAAACAAGAGAGGAACAGGCTGGGAATAGAAAGAGGTCTGGCTGAGTGTGCTGGGCTAAGAGAGGGAGGCCAGGGGGATATCCACCTGTGGGCAAGCAGACTGGCTTCCTCCAGGTGTCTGCTGTCTAGGGAATTTAGAATCCCCAAGTAGACAGAATCTTGCATTCTCATCTCTACTCAGACCTTGGGCCCCAGTTCAGGCTCCTTTACCTGAGGGTTTGGGGCATCTGGTTCCTCCTAGGTAGTCTTGATTTCAGCCAATAAGTAGCCAAATGCCTGGAGTGAACCTGAAGTCTGTGCCTGGAGTCTACAATGCAAGACCCTGGAGGTTAGGTATAGTGTTGAGGCTGCAAGGCAGGGCATATGGGAGCTAGAGATGGGCAGTTATGAAGCGATGGATTCTTTGGGGGTAAGACAAGCCTCAGAGGAGGTGTGGGCCTCATTGACAGCTGCCTCCCCTGACTCCAGATTCTTTCTCCTTGGTCAGAGAGAACCCTACATGGCTAGTTCATTGGCTGAAGCTTTCTGCCAATGTCCAAACTTTGGAGCCTTGAATAATTGTACAGATCTTAGTTGGCAGGAATGAATGCGAATGATTGAATGAGAAGCAGTGGAGCACTGGCCAATAGGCCAGTGAGCCTGGAACCATTGTGCGCTTTGGGGGCGGTGCTTAGGGGTGGAGAGACAGGAAAGCAGAGAGAAGGCAGCATTTAGAAGAAGGCAGGGCCCATCTGAAGATCCTTTGCAGGGCAAGGGTGATGATGTCTCCACCTTACCTATATTATGGGCCCTTTTGTGAGATTGAAACTCACCTTCCATTTTTCCTGGACCCTCTGGAGTTTGTGAATGTGCACCTGGAGTCGTGGGTCTGCAAAGGATTGTTTGGTGAGCATGGTGGGAACTTAGACCCTTTGAGGGAAAGCTGGTCGAACATGGTCCGATAATTGCTACCAAACTCCCAGAGGGTCCTTAATGCAGCATCTCTTAGAAAGGTAGATGAGACATCAGCTCAGTCTAGGTGGACCCCACACAAGTTCCCTTTTTTTCTTCAAGGCCTACGATTGCCTCTCCTATCTTAACTGCTTTCCACCTGGGGACTGCTGCTGCTGCTGCTGCTGCTGCTGGCTAAGCATCCTTTTCCCTTCTCAGAATTGAGGCCGACACTATTGGACTACTTTTCGGATATGCACGTTTATCTTACAATTGAAAGTGATTTAAATGACACTATCCTGTACATTCACGGATGGAAAGCTTTTAGGACTTTTGCAATGTTTGTGATCGTGTCTCTAGCTTGCACTCTCCGCATCAAACGAAATCGAGGTAAACGGCTTCGTGTCCCTTGTTACAGGGTTTTTTACTTCCTAGGGGTGGGGGTGGGGGTGGGGATGGGGGTGGGGGATCTGAAATAGTGGCTTTTCCTACCATTTGTGTTCCCCCTAATTAGTTGCATTGCCCAAGGCCCAGGGCAGAGTGCTCTGAAAACTACCTCCCAATTGAACAACTCCTAGGTATGGGCTCTGGTTTCAGAGGAAGACAAGCAAGATACAGCTGGGAAAGCTGACTGTGCATTTGACTCAGATGGGGAAGATCTAGCAGATCTGCTTCTGCTTCCCAGGTGTGGAGTTGAGTCCCTAGGTAGCGCCTCTCTAGAGGAATAGATTCTGTCAAATCATTTGCTAGCCCATCACTTGGGGTCACCGACTGTGCATCTCAGCTGTGAGTCTGAGGACCTGAAGCTTCAAGATCACCCCAGGGACCTGGTTAAAAATGTTTACTTACTCAGGTACCCTCTCCATTGCCACAGAAGCAGAAACTAGAGAGGCAGGCGTAGCCGCCTGTGTTTTAATGACCCCTTCAGAAGATTCTGATACAGGCCCAAGTCCAGAATCACTCTTGAAAAATCACCTCTGCAAGCATGGTCCTGACCAGCCGCTTTCTCTTTAGCCAGAGCCTGGGCCAGAGGCCTGCAAAGTCCTGTGTGGTGGACCCGGAGGTACTTCATTTAAGGAGGATGGCTTGTCCAGAACCCGTTGTTCAGATGTCCTTTGCCATGACCTCAACCTTGGAACAGCCTTGCCAGTAGAAAAGCTGGCTTGATCACGATGCCAAGTTCCAGATCTGTTTGTGCCAGGACAGGTGGCAAGGGGGTTTTTACCAGTGTTCTTAACGGTATTGTGATTTTCATTATTGCGATGTCCAGCTTTTAAGTGGGGTTTTAATGGTTTTATAATAAATAAAAGGTGCAGCCGGGAGAAAGGACCATGTGTGTTTAACTTACAGGGAGAGGATCTGGCCTGTCAGCCTGTTTGTTTTATTGATTTCTCTTCTGGCTTTTTAGTTTTGCCTTTCTAAAACACAAATATTCTTTATCAGGTAAGATGAAGAGGTAAAACAGCTCTTCATAGAGTCCCCTGGGCTGCTCGTGGAGTGCAGGGTTATGTGTGAGGTTTTTTTTCTGGAGGAATCAGTCCCTTGTGCCCACTGTGGGAGACCAGGCCCTTACCTGAGGTCATGAAAGTAGCTGGGGGAGGGGGGAGGGAGCCACAGGCAGCAGAGTAACTGTGAAAACAACCACATGTGGGTTGTGTATCATAGGTCTCACTGCTGGCTCGGGCTGGAGTGGTGAAGTTTGAGCCTGAGCCTTTTAGAAGCTAGGTTACACTGAGGCAAAGATTTTAAATTAAGATACACATGGAACTTGTGGGGACTTTCCTCACCAGTAAGTAGAATTGTTTGTCCTGGGGAAAAAAAAAAAACCTAGACAGGTTTGTTTTGTTTGTTTGTTTGTTGAGTTGGGGCTGGGGATGGAATGGAGGGTCGAGAGGTCTCAGGGAGTAATGCTTCTGAGAATGAATGGGATATGAAATCTGACAGACCAGGTGCAAATGGAGATAACTGATGCCTTCGAGACCCAATGACATCCAGAGTGGGTAAGATCCAGAGCCCAGGTGGAGCCAGCAGTCTTGACAGGTGCTGAGACCAGAGGCCCATGACCTAAGATAGGGAGTGATTGTGTTCAAATATCCTCTCCCATCCCTATGTGGTCTGGGGGTACTTAATGCAGGACTTAGCATTTGAAGATTAATACGTGTCTAGTAATTATAGATCTCGTTTAGTTTCATAATTAATAGGCATATAAATACATGTATATATACATACGTATACACACACACACACACACACACACACACATACACACACACACGTATTGGTACTAGGGTTCTTGGTATACACCAGCCTGGCATAGAATTTACTATCCTGCTTCTAGGCTCTCCAGGTGGCACTATGAGTAGGCACCACAGTGCCTGGCTGGCTGCCTGGCTGCCTGGCTTGATTAATTTCTCTTTGGTTTTTCTTTTTTTTTTTTTTTTTCTTTTTGGTTTTTCAAGACAGGGTTTCTCTGTATAGCCCTGACTGTCCTGGAACTCACTCTGTAAACCAGGCTGGCCTCAAACTCAGAAATCCACCTGCCTCTGCCTCCCAAGTGCTGGGATTAAAGGCGTGTGCCACCACTGTCCGACTTTCTTCCTTTTTTCAAGACAAGCTTTCTTTGAGTAGCATTGGCTCTCCTAGACCTTGCTCTGTAGACCAGGCTGGCCCCATACTCATAGAGATCCTTCTGCCCCTGCCTCCTGAGTGCTGGGATTAAAGGTGTTTTCCACCACTGCCTGGCCAATGGCTGGCTGTTTATGTCTGAGACAAAGGCTTACTAATTTAACTTAAAGTAAAAATTAAATCGTGGACAGATTACACACTCTTAAATGGTAAAATCTTAGCTCATGGCTACAATCCCCGCACCTTGAGGGAAGAGGCAAGAAGACTTTGAACTCTCAGCCAGCCTGGGGTCCATTGGAGGATGCTGCTTCCAAATACAAACCAAAAGATAAAGTCGTTGTGAACAGTAGCTAGATATAGATGTGTATACTCATACACATATGCTGCCACAAATTGGTGAGAAATGACTAGGAATTAGAGAACAGGGAGGGGTGTATTCGAGAATTTGGAGGGAGGAGAGGGAAGGGAGAAATGAAATGATTGTTATAATCTCAAAAAGAAAAGAACGAGTTTAAGTAGCTAGAAGTTTTCAGAGTGGTTTGGGTTCCATTTGGGAGCTTGCTTTTCTGACTTCCAACATTCTGAACAACCTCCATGGCGCTGGTTCTCTGATCATTTCCTTGGTCTTCAGATGGAGTAGACACTAGATCCCTTCTCCCTTCTCCACTGCAAGCTTCCAGCGAGTGGGAAAGCAAAGCTCACTTTTACCATCTTGCTTTTAGCATAGTGGACACAAAATAGGAGGTAATTTTTATTAAAGCCAGGTGCAAAGCTGTTAATGTCACAACTTTTTATTTCTTTATTACTTTTTAAATTGCAGATGGAGCCTATTACAAATCTTTAGGTTATCACAGGAAGGTAGTGGGTTTCATCAGGATGTCTTTAAGAACATGTGTGTAGCATGCATACATGACACATGCATCCTGTCACCCATCAGTCTGTCCTCCTCAGCTAAGAGAAGCCCTTCCTTTCCTAGCTGAGTTTGTCAGTTCTGCTCTGCACTTACCTTGATTCCATTAAGTATTCCCTTTCTGCCCCCAGTCTCTTCCTGTTCTCATAATCCTGTTCTGTGACCTACAAACAGGAGCACATGCACACACACATACTCTCACACCTATACTCATGTGAACACGCGCATACTCTCACACACATTCACATACACACATACATATTCGCAGACTCACAAACACATATGTATGGGTACGCGCACGCACACACACACACACATACACACACACACTTGTACTCACATATACAATCACATGCACATACACTCATGCCCTCTCACATGCATGTGCATACACTCATACTTATACACACACTCATATGCACATCAGCACAGTTTCTTTAGATGAGAGGAAAGCTAAGACACCCTGAGTCTGGCTTATTTCACCTAATGTAATGACTTCCAGTTCCTTCTATTTTCATAAAAATACCATAATTTCATGTTTCTTTATTACTGCATAAGATTCCACTGTGTATGCACACCATAGATCTTTCTCCAGGCTGGTGCCAGTTCCTGCTGTTGTGAATCATGGAGATGCAGCTATCTCTGTGCTTGTAGACCTGGAGTCTTTGGGCAGACACCCAGGACTGCTCTAGTGGGGTGAGATGGTGACATTATTTTCTATGTTTTGAGGAACAGCTGCACTGTTTCTCACAGCGTCTGTTCAAGTTTACACATCACCAGCAGTCAAAAAGTGTTCCTCTCCCCTCACATCGTCACAGGCCATATTTTATACTTATTTATATGTAAGTGTGCACACATGTATGCGTGTCACACACAGCACATGTATAAAGATCAGAGGACAACTTCCTTTAGTTACTCCTTACACTGTGTGGAATCAGGGAGTTAAATTTAGATGGTTAGTCATGGCAGACGGTGCCTTTACCCACTGAATCATCTTGTGATACCTTCACCGGTATTTGTTTGATTTTTTTTCCTTTAAAATTGAATTATAATCACACCACTCTCTACTCTGTTTCCTCCTTCCTAACCTTCAATTCCAGTCCCTCTTGACATCTCTCCCAAATTCACAGCCTCCTTTTCTTTAACCCCTATTATACAGACATAGACACAAACAAACACAAAGGCAGGAAGGTGCTCTGACCCTGAGTAGTTCATTTTAGTCATATTTGAGCACAGCAGAATTTGGTGACAATTTTCCTGGTGATCACTAGCTCAGACCCGTGTGTACAATAAAGCTTAAGACATGGAAAGGCGGGGCTGGAGAGATGGCTCAGAGGTTAAGAGCACTGACTGCTCTTCCAGGGGTCCTGAGTTCAGTTCCCTGCAACCACATGGTGGCTCACAACCATCTGTAATGAGATCTGATGCCCTTTTCTGGAATGTCTGAAGACAGCTACAGTGTACTCATATAAGTAACAGAAAAATAAATCTTAAATGAAAAACACAAACAAGGAAACGATAGACACCCAAACTCTTTGTAAGGTCCATAGGACAGCTTCCATGGTAATGGGTTCCACAGACTGACAAGCTCCTAATAAGGGTCTGGTGGAACATCCAGTGTGGTCTTGGCTACACAGATAGCTCAGAATCTCCAGGCTATTAACTATGTTCACTCCCAGCCTTCTAGGTGGAAAACAGGTTACACATGCTCCTTTTGAAGGGACAGCCCTGTGTGTTTAACATTCCTGATTCCTAGTGCTATCTGTGAGCACAAGGACCTCTCTGCCTCCCCTAGTTGTGGGGAGGGGCTAGACGTGTGTGTAAGATGTGGGCCCTGGTCTGAGCTGGAGGTTGATAGCAATGTAAGTGGAGCTCATCAGAATATACCAGGGCAAGGATGTTGAGTCCAGGTTAGACCTGAGGAAGGGGGGCAGGGAATTAGAGAGTAGGAATAGGCATGCTCACTAGGCTAGACCTCAGCACAAGACATGCAGGGCTGCACTGTGTCCGGAAGTTTGATGTTGCACAGAAGGGATGAAGTCAAAGGATTCCACTGGGACAAGGACAGAATTTTGTTTTGCTTTTTTTTTCTTTCCTTTTTTTTTGGGACAGGGCAAATCTATTGTGTAGCTCTGGTTGTCACTATGTAGACCAGGCCTGTCTCAAATTCATGGAGATACATGTAACTCTCCCTCCCAGTGCTGGGATTAACAGCATGTGCTACCATTTGTAGCTATAGAGAGACACATTTCAAAGATATTTCCTTTGTTGTTATTTTGCCTGGATGCATACTTTTCCTGTAATTTTTATTTTTGCACCAAATTTTAATTTTTTTTTTACTTTATGTGTTGAGAGGTTTTGCCTAATTGTGTATGGCGGTTGGGGTGGAGTTTGGGCATGTGTATAATGGGTGTCCAGTGCCCACAGAGGTCGGAAGAGGTCATTGGGTCCTACAGAGGAGGAGTAAGAGATAGTTGTGATAGATAGTCCTGTTGATGCATGGAACTAACCTGGTCCTCTGCAAGAGCAACCAATGCTGTTTCCCTCTGTGCCAGCCCTCAGTGCCTCCTTCCCTTTAAGTATTTAATTTTGTTTCGTCTTCTCTTTTCTTTTTTTTTTCTTTTTAAAGATTTATTGTATTTATTTTATGTGTATGAGTACACTGTAGGTGTATAGATGGCCCTGAGCCATCACGTGTGTGGCTGCTCTTCTGCCCCACTCGCTCAGGCCCTGCTTGCTCCAGCCCTGCTCGCTCCAGCCCTGCTCGCTCCAGCCCTGCTTGCTCCATCCCTGCTCGCTCCAGCCCTGCTCACTCAAGCCCTGCTCGCTCTGGTGTAATTCACTGTAGCTGTCTTCAGATGCACCAGAAGAGGGCGTCAGATCTCATTATGGGTGGTTGTGAGCCACCATGTGGTTGCTGGGATCCGAACTCAGGACCTTCGGAAGAGCAATCAGTGCTCTTACCTGCTGAGCCATCTTGTCAGCCCTGTTTCCTCTTTTCTTCATCGTTTTTTTTCCTCTTTTAAAATTTCTTTCACGCCGGGTGGTGGTGGCGCATGCCTATAATCCCACCGTGACTTGGGAGGCAGAGGTAGGTGGATTTCTGAGTTCCAGGCAAGCCATAGAGAGCCATTGGGCTTCACTGCGTCTACTCCATGTGCTCAGGAGACTTAACCCAAATGATTGAACAGTGGAGTTTTCCTCCTGGTCCTGCTCGTGCAGGGAGCTGTGCTAAGATGAAATGCAGGGGTTCTTCAAAAGCAAGCTCTGGTAAGGTGTTTACAGGTTTATTCCTCAGATTTATCCCTGCCTTTAAATACCACAGGGCAGCTCGCTTTGTTTATTCTTGCCTAGCTACAAGGACCTAGGTACATTAGAGTCTCTTTCTTGGCTTTACTTTTTCATCTAAGCAAGTGTATAAACCCTTGGCGTTTGTGAACATAAACCAATCCACTTAATTAATAAGAAGTTTAGTTTCTGAGTATGAAAGATGGGGAAGAGATACTTAGTATAAGCACCTGGGTCAGAGTCTCTGTCCCACAGAGGTGCTGTGTCCCACAGAGATACTGTGTCCCGCAGAGGTGCTGTGTCCCACAGAGGTGCTGTGTCCCGCAGGAGTAAGGGGTGGCTGCAGTAAAGAGCCATATAACCCCCCAGCAGTGGTGGTGCACGCCTTTAATCCTAGCACTTGGGAGGCAGAGGCAGGTGGATTTCTGAGTTCGAGGCCAGCCTGGTCTATAGAGTGAGCTCCAGGACAGCCAGGGCTACACAGAGAAACCCTATCTTGAAAAATCAAAAAAAAAAAAAAAAAATCCACATAACCAATTGAGAGCTTTTTTTGGGGTGGGGTAGGGTGGGGGGAGTTCATGCAGGTCCCCGTGCTAGTTGACCCGGTTCATGGGAAGAAGAGACAAGGGTTATATGCTGACTACTGACCCCCAGGACAGACTGACTGAATTTTCACTCTAGAGTTTTCTTCTCATTTCTTTTCCTTTTTTAATTTTATTGTGTATGGGCGTTTCATCTGCATGTATGTCTGTGCATCACATGTGCAGTGCCCAAGGGAGCCAGAAAAGTAAGTCAGATCCTCCGGGCCTGGAGTTACTGAGTGTTGTGAGCTGCCGTGTGGGTTTTGGGATGAACTCCAGTTCTCTGTGCCCTAAACAGTTGAGCCATCTCTCTAGCAGAGACTTACAACTTTTATTTATTTATTTATTTATTTATTTATTTATTTATTTCGGTTTTTCAAGACAGGGTTTCTCTGTGTAGTCCTGGCTGTCCTGGAACTCACTCTGTAGATCAAGCTTGCCTCAAACTCAGAAATCCCCCTGCCTCTGCCTCCCAAGTGCTGGGATTAAAGGCGTGTACCACCATTGCCTGTGATCTATAACTTCCTAATGGGCACCTAGAAACTGCTGCTTCTGGTCTGCAAGCACGCTCAGGAGAATGCTGCCCACTTCTAACAGAAGCCAGGGTGACTTTTTTTCTCACAAGCAAATGTTGTCATAATCTGCCATGATAAGAAGGGACGTTTTTAGGTTGCTCTAGGTTCCTGTGTTTAATGACTTGCATGTTCCCTCTCCTTTTAACCTTGGGTCTAAGCCCTGCTTAGAGCTGAACTCTGAATGGGTACCAGTGGCCTAACTCATGCAATCATATTAGGAAGTGTCTTCCATTTTCTAGAAGATTTTGTACCTCTTTTTCGTCTAAACTGTCACCCGTGATGGTTACTTTCTGCTCAACCCAGCTGAGCTGTGTACTGGCTTCTGGGTTGA